>CAUZXS010002686.1:2500-22500 GCA_963585895.1 Sepioteuthis lessoniana
AATTGAGGAGATGTAAGAGTTTGTGACGAAGGTCATTGATACACTCACACAAGAGGATGTCCATGGGGCCTTCGAGAAGTTGTTGTAACGCTAAAACAAGTGGATTGCAGCCGGAGGAGATTACTTTGAAGGAGACTAGAGTTTCAGGTGTGTACTATCAATAAAAGTGCCATACGAAAAAAGTCTGGAAACTTATTTAATGATCCTTGTATATATATATATATATATATATATATATATATATATTAGCCTTTGGTCTAATGTGTAGTGTTTGCCAGTGGTCCAGAAGACAGGGGTTCAATACCAGGTAGAGTCATACCAAAGACTCAAAAAATGGTACTTGATGCTGCCTTGCTTAACACTCAGCATTATAAGGTCAGGATCAAGGTTAAAGAAGAGCAATCTACGGAAAGGGGTAATACTCTCCCCTACACCATGGTGTAGTAGCTATTGAAAAAGGAGCCTTTGGGTTACCCTTGACTAAGGTCACCCACTTTACTTACTTTATATATATATATATATATATGCATTTACCAACCCCTCTGCATGTATAAGATGTGACAAGGTCAATTTTTAAGCAGAGTTTAATGGGTTTGAATTCATAGTTTTCCTAGACTGTTTGCCTAACCAAGGCTGAAGAAACCAGTCTGCCCTACTATTTACCCATAGCAGGTGTGAGAATAGTCAGATTCATGCCTTTCCCAATGGTATTAGTGCTATATAAAATGCAATCGGCCTCATCCAGGATTTGAACTCATGTCGCCATATCCATTTCCTACAACAATGACCATTACACTATGGGCACTTCCTCAATAAAAATATCTTTGTACTAGAAGAGGTATCAAGTGATACTTAAGAAAAAAGATAAGAGCCCAGAGGTTTGAAGGAAATGATTCCGATGTATATTTTAGTAAAATTCTGTAGATACAGAAATATGAACATGACTTATACACAACAAAAGAGTTTAAACAAAGAAAAATTCAGATAAATGTCCATGTCTTTCAATAGTCAATATTTCCTGTTCTTCCATTCATAAATATGTAGTGTTTTTTTAAAACTAATTTGTAGACATTCGACATATAGCTGGCCATGCAAAAAACATTGATTTAACAACATCTTACAACTTATAAGATTAAAAAACATTTATTACAGACCATTGGCCTAATGAGTAGAGTGTTTGCTAACGGTCCGGGAGACTGGGGTTCAATCCCAGGTTGAGTCATACCAAACACTCAAAAAATGGTACTTGATGCCACCTTGCTTAGCACTCAGCATTATAAGGTAAGGATCAAGGGTAAAGTGGAGCAATCCAGGGAAAGGAGTAGTGCCTTCTCCTACACCTTGGTGTAGTAGCTATTGAAAAGGGAGCCTTTAGGTCACCCTCAACTTAGGTCGCTAACTTTACTTACATCATAAATTTGGCCACAAATGTCATATTTTACCACCTGATGAACTAAGACATTGTGGCTAATGTGGTAGATTGCAACATCATAGTAAGTGAGTTCAAACTCCAGTTGCACAATTATGTTCTCTTTCAGATCAATACCCTTGGGAATAGTATAAAACCCCTTATCTCACCAGCTATAGGTTAAATAGTATCACTAATGTTCCTCTGCAAGGATGGCTTTGGAATCAAATAACCCACAAATGCCATTAAACAAAGAAGCTAAACTAAATCAACAATATCAATGTTTTGAGAGCCAATGAATTAAATCATTCTAAAAATCAATTCAAACAGATCTATTTAACTGATAGATAGAACCTTAACCAGTATTGCCTGTCTAGATAAGAGTAGGGCTGAGAATAATGGCAATAAAAGGATGATTCCATACTCCCCAGAGCTCTTAAACAGGGGTCTCACTAATGGATACAGTTTAATATTGTAACCAGGTGACATTTTTGGGAGGAGAAGGATGGTCTCAACCAATTGCATGGGCATATTCTTGGCCTCCACCAACAAAGTGGATTGCAATGTGAGAAATTAAAATGATTATCTATAGTTTGCAAATGAATGTAACAAAAAGAAAAGTTCTATATTGAACAGTGAGAAAAAATTGCTTTGAAATCAGCTTTATCAGCTGAAATAACCGCCTAATTCAAAGTTAACTGTCACTTGATTCGATTAAGACCTTGCCAAGAACAATACTTGCTTTGGAGAAAAGCAAACACATGGCTCATTTTATCATGAATCAAATAAAGCAAGCTATTTGTTCAGGTATATTTTTGTTTTATACAAAAGTGATTCCCTAACCTCAAGTCATAAAATAACCCTAGACAGGTTGACATTTTATAGAAATCAATCAATCAAATCAGAAGAAGGCTAATGATAACATGGTAATTGCAACAACAAAGATGAAGATCCTAGCTAAAAAGAATTGATATAAGAAGCAGACAATATCCCTCAGAAATGATGACTGATGCAGACTATACAGATGATCTAGCACTTTTCAGAAATATACTTGCCCCAGACAAATGCCTGTTGCATAGCGTAGTGCAACCAACAGGAGTCATTTGCCACTACTTAATGCAGATAAAACAAAGTTCATGCATTTTTAACAAGCTAGAGGCTTCTTCACATAAAGTGGCAAACCTCTTGAAGACTTGTTCACATATCTTGGCAGCAGTATCTCATCTTTTGAAAGTGATGTCAACATACGTTTCAGGAAGGCAGTCAGTCATATGGAAAATAAAATAAAATGGGAGTTCTTACTAGTTGTAGCCGCATTAGTACTATTGTATGGTTGCTCCACCTGGACTATAACAAAACACTTAGAGAAAAATCTTGGTAGGATGCTATGAGCTGTTTTCAACAAATCCTGGAAACAACACCCCACAAAAGAGTTACTATACAGCCACTTGTCTCCAATCTCACAAACCATCCAAATAAAGTAAATAAGTCATACTGGGAACTGCTGGTAAAATAAAGACAAAATGATGATGGACACTGCTATGGACTCCTACACATGGATATACCAGTGCAGGCCAAACAGCAAAAATTTATGTCAGCTCTGTACAGACACTGGATTCAGTCTAGAGGACCAGCAAGGAGCAATAAATATTAAATGAAGAGAGAGAGAGAGAGAGAGAGAGTCAGGTTACTGCTGTCAGCACAACTTGATGAGTAATTCTAATAAAATCTCATCTCAGACGCAGTGAGAAATCAATTGTAAAACAGACTTTCTTCTCTATTTAATTCATGTTTTACTGAAATTTATAAAATGTTGAAAGTAGATATTATGAAATTAAAATTAACAGATTTATTTCTAGTTCCTTATGCCTACTGGTCAGTTGTTTATCCAAAATAAGGAGAGAAATTCATTTTTCTATTTTGCTGCCATCTCCTAACTGCTACTGAATTTCCCCAAATCCATTAATACTGATCATCAACAACACTTCACTTAGCAACCATTTCTAAGTCAGAAATATCACATTCAATTATGAGTTGACTCAATGCATCATTATCCCCAATGTCATCTTGGTGTGGAGTAATACAAAGGAGGAGAGAAAGAGAAAAGAGAAGACCTGATGGGGACAATGCTGTATTGCAACCATTTTGGCAGAGTAATTGAAAGAAATGAATGACAAAGATTAACCATGAACGAAAGATATACTTATGGTTCTATAAAACAAGCTATTCTGTTGTTGAATTGACCATTTGGCAAAAAGTTAAGTCAGTTGCCCTTAAGGTTGCATGAATAGACTGTAGCAGTGGGAAGAGAAGTTTGATGCTCAGCACATAGACTTGTATTCATGTTTGCCGTGTTAGGGAATGAAAGGAAGGTTAGGTTTGGAGCATGGCTAGTGGCAGTTCTTTCAGTGACCAATTGTGGGAGAAAGTGTATGTTCTTCATTAGACTGATCACAGACAGAACCATAACAGGGGTTAATATGTAGCATGCATGAATGTGGATATGACCATATAATGTACTCTTACATGGAAAGATGACCACAAGTGATAGAAACAGATAAGAGACGAAAACATTTCTTCCATACTTTCCTTTATTTACTTGGTGAAGGGACTAACCAACGCTACGTGCCCAAAACACCAGACAGCAAAATGATGCTATTGGTTCGACGGACACTCCCTGACAAGACTCGGTTCACAGAAATCCTGAATATTTATCTCTCTCCATCGGCTTAAAATTCGCCACTCCAAAATCCTTCTAATTTTGGCGCGACCGCTTCCCATTGGCTACTTTACTTTTTATTATTTTTCTTTTTTTCTGTTTTTTAACCGGATGGATGCGTGGAGCCTTATGTGTGGCGACGCATTTATATATTTTGTATGTGGCAGCTGAAGAGTCAACATCCGGTTGGGAGTTTTATTGTTAATTCCTAAATCCCCACAATAACATTGTCAAAGTAATATACAAGAGGAGAATACAAAAATCTCATTCTCTTTTCTTTGTAGTATGCCTTGAAACAAGACTTGATTTACATCCAGGACAAGGACATTTTCAGCCCCAGCTAACCCTGTATTATAGTGAACACAACACCTTTTAATATCACACAGCATACAATGTCCTCAGTTTACTTATTTAAGCACAGACATATTTCATTCCACTCAATCAACAACTTAATAAGTTTCATTTCTTTTAGAATTCACATACAAATTTATACAATGAGGTCATTTCTATATCCAACACAACTTTATTGACTTTTTTCTGTTTTTCATTTCATTTGGTTTTCTCTTACATTTACTCAGGCAATAAATAAATTGTTATTAATCATATGCGTTTGTTCATATACTTATTCTGGTTTGTCTAAGTTTAATTGTTCAAAGGCATATTAATTCCTTATGGGTTATTCAATGCCAAAATTTGATTCATTCATAAATGTTTGATCATAATCATCACTATATTTTCATTACTCCATTACACTTTTTTTTTATTGATCTTTAATCATTTATTTAAACACAGTTATATGGTATCAAATATTCTCATTTAATGCAAATAATTTACACAATGTTGTATGGTTTCAAATATTCATATCTAACACTAATAATTTAGACTCAATTATATGGTTTATAGTAACAATTCCTTGTTGTTTGAACACAGTTATATAGTTCCAAGCAGTTCTATTTAATTTCCTATTTGCAAGTGATTAAATAGTTTTAATTGACTAATAACTTTTTGTAAATAATTGCAACTCCATCTGTTCTTAAAACAATTAATTTGCATACAACTGAATTGTTTCAAGTATTCTAGCATTAATCATTCTATTTGATAATCATTTATTTGCCCATAGTGATATAATTTCACATATACTTATCCAATACTTAAAATTTGATCTGTATGACCCAGTGATTGGATCTTTATGATGGAGGTGCCTGTGGTGTAATGGTTATCGTCGTAGGAAATGGACACGGCGACACGAGTTCAAATCCTGGACGAGACTGATTGCATTTTCACATAGCACTAATACCCTTGGGAAAGGTATGAATCCAATTATTCTCCCTCCAGCTATGGGTAAATAGTAGGACAGGCTGGGTTCTTCAGCCTTGGTGAGTCTAGGAGAAGGAAAACTCTAAATTCAAAACCTGTTAAACTCCGCTTAAAAAATTGACCTCGTGTCATATCCTGCCCAGGCGGAGGGGTTGGTAAATATGATTGGATCTTAATGGGTACTATCACTTAAGAGTTAGAGTAGACCTGGGAGTAATGAAAATCAAAGAGAACTTCACACTTCCCAAAGCTCAGGAACTGAAGTTTCACCACTGTACTGTATATGGGTTTGTGCCATACCCAAGATATTCTTTTAGAAGGGTCTTACCTATCTGTGAGAGATACAGTTGTCATATTCTAATCCCTACCAAAAGGATGAATATTTATTCTGTCTGAGGAAACTACATTTCTCATTCACTATCTTCTTCAAAAAATATTTTCCTTTAATTCCTCTACAAATATACACTGTACTGCATATTCCTGTTGCCTAGTTGACTGGAGCTGTAGAATACACTGATTGGATCTCCGCAGAGTGGTAATTTTCTCCCAACAAGTGTCCTGGATATAACAGTGAACAATCTGATGGTGAGGTTACAGTAATGCTGGAGCTTTGGGGAATGCAGAGAACCCCTTTACTGCCATCACTTCCTGGTCTACTATGGCCCAGAGGGGAATCACCTGACAGGGTCCTATCTATGGGTTGCCCAGTTGGCTGGGGCTGTAGAATGCACCGACTGCTTCTCTGCAGAGGGGTAAGACCCCCTGCCAATGAGTGTCCTGGATATGACACTAAACAATCTGATGGTGAGGTTCCAGCAATGCTGGAGCTTTGGGGAATGCGGAGTACCCCTTCATTGCCATTGCTCCCAGGTCCACTTTGGCCCGGAGTGGTAGCACCTGATAGGGCCCTATCTATGGGTTAAATAGAACTAACAGCATACTTATGCTAAACTGAATTGTTTGAGTAAACTGAATAGCTTGAAATAGAAATGTTTTTGACAATTAAACCGTACTTATTCTAAACTGAATTGTTTTAAAATAGAGCAGATTTTCATAAAAATGGATTTGGCGTTAAATAACCTACAAAGGTTGATATGCCATAAAACCCAACAAACCAAACCTTAGATTAGAACTGTTTTTTCGACATTAAAACTGTATTTATACTTAACTGAATTGTTACATATAACTGCTTGAAAAGTTTGAAATAGAAATGTTTTTGACTATTAAACTGTGTACTTATGCTAAACTGAATTGTTTTAAAAAGAACAGATTATTTACATAAAAATAGATTTGGTGTTAAATAACCTACAAAGGTTGATATGCCATAAAACCCAATAAACCAACCAACCAACCAACCAATCTTTGGGTCAAATAGAAGTAAACTGTGTGCTTGTGCTAAACTGAATTGTTTGAGATCGGACAGTTTTGACATTTAAATTGCATACTTATGCTAAACTGAATTGCTCAAAATAGAACTGTTTATGTATAAAAATGGATTTGGCATTAAATAACCTACCATGATTGATGTGCCATAAAAACCAAACCAAATCATATTTATGGTAACAAGATTTGTTGAACTTATTAGAGAATTATAAAAATGAATCTTTCAAAGAAAATTTCTTTCTCTTGAAACATTTTTTGGGGAATAGGTCATGGCTCATTTAATAAAAGATGTTTTAAAGGATTATGACTAAATTTAATTTAAATTTTTAATGAATCAGCATCTTGGCCTTGAACAAGGTTTTTACCATTCAAATTGTACTCACTATATTTGTATGCTTGTAAATTCCAAGATACTCAAGAGTATAAGTATCTTGTCTCACTGTTATATAGTAATTCAAATCAATAAGCTTGATCTATTATATCCAGCAAACACTACGGTCAGTCTATCTATATGCTGGTTGTGAGTATTTACTTACGAGATGATATTTCCATCAGATAAAATTTCAATGAAATACAACTTCAGTCAGTATCATAAAGCAAGATGTCTGTGTATCCCAAGCCACCTGGGAAAAAGAAAATATCCACATTGAAACCAAAACAAGAAAAACCTTTCTCTCCAATGGTCAAGTCAAAGATTCTAAAGGATGAAGTGTTGTTTTGATGAGGAAATTGCAGACTTCGTTTTATCCCAAGAGAAATAAGTATTCATGGTTTTGATTAGACAAATTTCTGAATTTTTTTATTTGTTATTTTTTATTTTATCAGTAACAAGAATCTCTGTCTCATTCATACACAATTACATAGAGAGAAATAGATATATGCCATACATCCACTCAAACACTTATGTGCAGATAAACCCACAGTTATACAAAAATATAGAAAAGATAATTATCTGAAAACAAAAACAGGAAAGATGTTTATACATAACTATGTCTAGAAGATACTGCTTATGAGTCTGCATACTCACTGGGTGCTCCTTTTTTCTGGACTTGTGGCAGACTAAAAAAAGCTTAAATATTTCCACTGAAATATTTAAAATAGGTGTTTATTTAATTTTTTCTTTGCCGTCTTCCTCTCAATCCCTTATCTCTTTCTTAGACAACAGAGTAGTTTTTAAATTTAGGTTCAGAAATGTTCAATTATAATTCATTCATTTCATATTAATACATAAAAAAGTATTTTTTAAAAAGGCAATCATATCTGATTTATGATCCTAATCCCATCTGAAAGAAGAGAAAATGAATTGCTTCAAAAAATGGCAAAGGAAATTCTCTGAAATAGCCACTCAATCACATGGGGCTCGTTCATCAACCCCAGCTATCTTAGATTGATACCAATCGGGTGGAATAAAAAGGCCTAAGACATTGGATATTTCATCTGTTATAGATATAAAAAGAAATAGTATGAAAGCAATGGGTGTTAAATTATCAATGTCAAAGTATCTCTTTAGAAATGGTGCGCACCTCTGGTGGTGTAACGGTTAGCAAGCTGGACTAGCAAACCTACACGAGTGAGTTCGAGTTTCATTGGGTACCCCATTCATTAGGCCTTGTGGCACATCGAAGCAAAGAGCTTCGTAAATTACTATCTCTTTAGAAATGGTATCGGCCATACTATCCATTAGAAATAGACTATTCCACAGATTACCTTTTTTTAATTTAAAAAAAAAATAGAACAGGCTTTTGGGAGAAGTTTAGGTTTGATTTGGTTTCTTTGTTTAATGGCATATCAACTCTTTTTAGGTTATTAAATGCCAAAGCCATTCTCCTAGAAGAACAGTAGTGGTACTATTTAACCCATAGCTGGGAGGATAAGGGGGTTCATACTTTTCCCAAGGGTATATGCCCGAAAGTGAACGTAATAGCGCGACTGGAGTACGAACTCGCGTACTACGATTCCGTAGTCCATCGCTTTAACCATTACACCACGAGGATACCCCCCTGGTAGCAGTTTAGTGTTAACTACTTAGTCTTGCGCACATGCCCTTCCGGGCCACTGTCTGACGTTCATGCCAGGCGGTTGTGTGCCTCCTATGACACCTTGACCTCAGAAGGCTGTCGCCCCAGGTCTTTGCTACTTTGGCGGGAATAAGTTTATTGCTTGGTACCTGAGGCACCCATCAGAGGGATGTCGAGCCATGAGTCTCAAATCGTGCCCGCCCCCACCATAAAATGGTCTTGTGCCGCATTGACATGGTGGGATGTCACACAAATCCCGTCTTAACTACTTGTTTGGTGGTATCCAAGATCCTCCTTCCCTTTTCTTAATCCCCCATTTTCTCAGTCCTATTTTTTACGACTACCATCTTACCAATCCATGTCAGCTATCCCTACCTGCAACTCCCCACCACCCTTGAATTTAGAGTAGTCCCATTTCCCTTGAAGGAAATACCGGAAAACAACCTTCCAACCTTAGATGGGGGGAGTAAGTTTTGGTTTTCAACTTTATTTTTTAGGTTACCCCCTTTGCTCAAATTGTTATCGATTATTTGTTGTATATAAAACACAAATTCATTTCATTTTAAGTAGGGTTTCATTGAGAAATTGTGATATTTTGGTGACCCTGGCGAGTATTGCAAAGCATGGATGTGTCATTGCGTTACATGAAGGGGTGGGCGAATGGGGCTAGCTAAGGCTCCTTTCCCACCCTCTTTTATCACTGGAACTTTATGTTCCAGACAGTTTTCATTTCATGAATTTAATTTGATCTTGGTTCAAATAAAACTACTTGTCTGGTGAATCTAGTTCACTGGTACTTTTTGTTGTTAATACTTTATGTTAGCTGTATTTTTACAACTGGAATTTTCACAATAGCTACCTAGACAGTTTTCAATTCTCAGACTGTCTGGCGATTATGTTTAGATTAATTTATTCGCAAAATTTCATCATTATCAGTGAGTTCTTTCCTATGATACACAAGATCCATAATACCATTATTGTAAAAGTCTTTTAGTTTGGAGGAAAAACTACAGAGAAAGAGTAGTTTCTATTTTTATAGACATCTGCTGTAATTGTCACAGATTGGTAGCAAGTCAAAATGAACCATACCAATGCAATACTTACAAAAATTTACTTCAGATGGGGTCCATTTTTCGTTATGTTTGTTTGTCTCCATAAAGTCATCTTCTGCACCACTTTATACACTAGTAAAATATCCATTTTTCTTCACCGCCCAGTCTAAAAATGGTGAGATGCATTCAAAGGAGTACAGAAGTACATTCTTTGTTTTTAGTTGGCTTCTATTAAATCATGGGTTGTAGAGACGGCAGTGGTGGTGGTTGCAGTCTAGCAGGAGTGTTAGCGATACGTACGGCCCGAAATCAGTGTTGCAACTGTCCGTTACTGTTTTGCGGCGACTTATGTATTCTTACACGTATGCCGCGTGGGCATATTTGCATAGAACCTGCTGGTGTATGCAAATATGCATATCAATGAGCTGGCAGTGTTACCCTGTCAAAGTGTTCAGAGTAATGTTCTTCCATCACGATACATGCCCTCTCCCCTCAGGGGACCACAAAACGTTCAGATTGTTATCGCATACCAGGGTGCTTTAAATGTATGTGACATACCCTGCATCTATGTGGTAATTAGTGTTATTTTACTTGAATTAATTTTATTTCTTTCCGTTTTTACTTTCTTTCCTGGTTTCACTAACTCAAGATACTTCATCTTAATGTTTTGTTTCTACCTGATCCAGATCAACTATTTGATCTATTTTTGACTGTTTTAGTTCTTCAAACTTTACCTTCAGTTGAAACAATTCTTCCTGAAATTGGTCAACTAATTTGGTTAACTTATTAGTTTCATACCGCTGTATTTAGAAGTTCTTCTGAAATTCTTCTAACTTTAAACTCACTAATAAAAGGGTCTCTTCAAGTTTTGTGACGTTTGAATCCATATTATTCCTGGCACCAGATTTTAGCAATGTTCCGACTGGTGAGTCCGCATGAAATTCAGACTTTCTATAATGGCTCTCAGCAGAACTGTTGCCACAATTAGCTGCTGCTGCTGTGCCAAATTCTCCTTGTTCCTCATTATCTTCAATCTCTTCAAGGTAGTTGTTTATTTCGTTGCAAGCAATATTGGGTGGAATACTCTTTATGTTATCTGCTTCAACTTTGATACAGACATAAGAGTCAATGTTTTCCTTCGAGTGCCTCAACTGATCATCAAGTTCGCCCATCTTTTGCTTTAGCATTTCCGTCTCTTTATTATGCTTGTTGCGTACTTTGTTCCACTTTCCCTACCAGTTGGCTGTGCAATCTAACCACCACTAATGTTTCGTTTTCTCCTTCTGTACCATTTGTGGGCGAGCGACCTCAAGTTCCCGCAGGTGGGTCATGTCCCTTTCAAGTCATTCATAAACGGTCATTTTGGTTAAATAATATCGGAGTGCTGATAGTAGAACTCAAGCATTCTCTTCCAGATGTAGGAGTAGCCCGGGTGTTGGCTTTACGCCTCTGGTTCACTTTACAGGATCAACCAGTCCTCCTGGGACCCTTTGTGTATACTCTGGCTGTGAAGATATGGGGACACTTCCCTCGTGCTGATTGCCGCTGACCTGTTGCTCGATCCTCTTTATGGTTTCTGACAAACCATTTCAAAGTGCCCGACCATCCCACAATTCAAACAGGCTAGCTTGGCAACCAGACAATCCTTACGGTTCCTCGATCCGTTGGGGTAGGAATGCCTTCCACACCCTCTGCAGAGCTTGGCGTAGTGTGGGCCTGATGAAGTTCTAATTTCCCTGGACTGCTTCTTGCTGTCAAACCTCTGCACATTGACTGTTGTGGTGCGATGGATGATATTACCAAAATAGGGAGGGTGTGACTAGTCAGTCATTTCCAGGCTGACTAGCCAGTCAAATTTTTGTTGTAGCATGGTGAGGGTTGCTGCTTCTGCCAATATTTTAGTTGGATGGTCTATGTTGGCGAGTCCTGCCACTATTTGTTCAGCCACTATATCACTGGAGTAGTCTATACGCCAACCACAGTCTGGTTTGTTGGGGCAAGTGACAATGAATTTGCAGAATATTGCTCGGGTCTGTAGCCTAGCCATGAAATGTGTAATCAACTCCCTCTCCTTCTGTCTCATCTTTTGAAAGTTTTGTCCGTTGACTACCTTGTGGAGTCCTTATATGTTATAATAATTGCTCTTCTGTAGCAGAGTTCAGTGTCTCTGCTCTCAACAGGTCAAACAGTAGCATGTTCAATTCTGGGGTACATGCCACTCTGAGCTCATTTCAGATTACAACTGGCTTTGTTAGCAGGCTCATCTCTTTATACCAGCTCCATGTGTCCATGAATAGGGCCCAGTCACCGTCAGAGGAATCCAGTTTTATTGTGGGCCTTTCAGGCTTCCATACATAGCTATTTCTGCTTGGCTGGTCATAATTCCTTTCTTGACATTGCTCAAAATTTTCTTTTTATAGTTCTATTAGTTGCTGTATCAAATCTAGGTACAGAGGAGCATCTGTAGTAGTTGGCTGTAGCATGGGGTCTTCCATAGTTTCGAATCGTATTGGTGATGCCATGTAGAGTCAGTAGTGGTGGTGGTGGTGGTTGTTGCAGTTTAGCAGTTTAGCTAGTGATAGATATGACTCGACATCAGTGTTTCAACTGCTTGCTACTGTTCGGCGGTTGCTTATGTATTCTTACATGTATGCCACATTGGCATATTTGCATAGCACCTGCAGGTGTATGCAAATAGGCATATCAATTAGCTGGCAATGTTACCCTGCCAAAGCATTCCTGAGTAATGTTCTTCTATCATCACACATCGTAACCTATTTTCAAAGCTAAAGCAACTTTATAAGTTTTTTACAGTCGATAGTAAGCTGTTGAATGGCTTGAATTTAGTTTATGAAAATACACAGTATATACTTTGTGTTATGAAAACCCTCAAATTTTTAGCTTTAAAAAGGTGTTTTCAATCATATATTGTGAGTAATGAATGATGGTAAACTTCAATGTGTTCGAAAATCTAGCGGAGATGTCCTCGTGGTGTAATGGTTAAAGGGATGGACTGCAGGATCATAGTAAGCGAGTTTGAACTCCAGTGACGCTATTACATTCACTTTCAGACAAATACCCTTAGGAAAGGTATGAACCCTCTTATCCTCCCTGCTATGGGTTAAATAGGAACACTACTGCTCTACAAGAATGCCTTTGGCATTAAATAACCTAAAAAGATTGATATGCCATTAAACAAAGAACCTAAACCAAAAACATAGCTTGTTTATTGAATAACCCAATTTTAGGTAAAAAATTGGTCTTAAAAGTCATTCATTACACTAGTATGTATGGTAATACACTAGTATATATGTTAATACACTATTATGTATGTTAATACACTAGTATGTATGGTAATCCTTTAAACATAACAATGATATTAAAATTGAGTATAATCAAAATCTGGTCCTCATTAAATTCAATAGAATGACCGCTTCATGGTGTATCTCAAATTAAAATCACCAATTCTAAATTTTTCAAACTATCTTCAGCAATTTCTCTTTTCTAATTTATCCTATTTACATCATAAATATTTTGGGCATTTTTCTCAAAATAGTCCCCTTGGTATTCAACACATTTATTCAAGTGACTTTTCCTTGGTCAAAGTAGTTCTGAAACTTTTGCTTCAATAGCATTATTGACTTTTCTAAATTATTTGTGTATGTCTTAAATGCAAATATAAACATATCCATCTTTAGAAGGGATAAGCCAGTAGGTGTTTACGAAACCCCCTCTTACCACAGGAAGGATATGATGCAAGATCAATTTTGAAGAAAGTAAAGCTGGTTTGAATTTAGAGTTTTCCTTCTGGACTGGTTGCCTAGTCTGCCCCACAATTTACCCATAGTTGGAAGGAAAATAGATGGATTCATGCCGTACTCAAAGTTATCAGCATGAAGTTAAATGCAAACAGCCTCATCCAGGATTTGAATTCTGGCTGCTAATTCCATGATAACTGTTACACTAAATGCACCTTCCCCAAGATCCTATTTACTAACCCCTCCGCTCGGGCAGGATATGACACAAGGTCAAATTTTAAGCGGAGTTTAACAGGTTTTAATTCAGAGTTTTCCTTCTCCTAGACTAGTTGCCTAACCAAGGCTGAAGAACCTAGTCTGCCCTACTATTTACCCATAGCTGGAGGGAGATAAGGGGGTTCATACCTTTCCCAAGGGTATTTGCCCGAAAGTGAACGTAATAACGCGACTGGAGTACGAACTCGCGTACTACGATTCCGCAGTCCATCGCTTTAACCAGTACACCATGAGGACCCCCCCCCCAAGATGAGTCAAATTATAATGCAATGATGTAACTTAATGGTTCAAAACTGTATATCACATTCAACCACATTTTGGTATTATTTAGACATTTTAGAATAGAAAAATATCATTCAAGTTATCATTATCAGATTTCAGACATTACTTTTAGGATGATTATATAAATATATATATATATATATATATTACACCAGAGGTATAGGTTTTCAGTAGATATTCTGATAGGTAATGCTTTCATCTTTCCTCTTTCCTTTTCTTGATACAAACACAGACTTAAAAGACCATTTTGAATTGATGCTTCAAGCAATATTCACCCCTCATCAGTCAGTTGAGATGTTTCTTTTTTGTTTTATTATCATTGACAAGAGCTGAAGATTCTGCAAAATGTCATTCTGTCTATTTTCTCCTTCTCCCACTCCCTATCAATGATAAGAACAAATAACATGGCTGAAAACAATGAGAAATTATACTTACAATCAAAGAAAAGAAAATTCTTCTAATGTAGAAAAACTTTTCATGCTTATATGCACATATGAACACACATACATAATTGTAGAAAGGAAAATAGCTCCAACAACTGTAAAATTCTCTTTATCTCTCTCACAAGCATACACATATACGGCTATCATCATAGGTATGACTCAACCTGGGATTCAACTCCAGTCTCTCGAGCCATTGGCCAATGGCTATCATCATAGGAAATGGAATTGATGACCAAAGTTCAAATCCTGGACAAACATGTTTGAGTTTCACTTTGTGCTAATGCCCTTTAAGAAAAGCATTAATTCTGCTCTTTTCTCCCTAGCCATAGTTAAATAGTAGGGCAGACTCGGTTTTTAGCTTTGGTTAAGCAACTGGTCTATGAGAAAGAAAACCTTGAATTCAAACCAGCTTTACTCTGCTTACAAATTGACCTTGTGTTACATTCTGCCCATGGCAGAGGGGTTGGGTAAATAAATCAACTGTACAAGTTACAAATATATCCCACAAAGAAAGAATAAAACAAAATCATCTTCAGTATAAACCAAAAGCTTTCATCATCATCATCATCATCATCATCATTATCGTCAAGGCATGTTAACAGCATCCATTACTTTGAATCTCTTCCACTATTTAGGGGGTGTCCTTATGGTGTAATGGTTAAAGCAATGGACTACAGAATCGTAGTACGCAAGTTCGTACTCCAGTCACGCTATTACGTTCACTTTCGGGCAAATACCCTTGGGAAAGGTATGAACCCCCTTAACCTCCCAGCTATGGGTTAAATAGTACCA
Organism: Sepioteuthis lessoniana; assembly: GCA_963585895.1. Classification (NCBI taxonomy): domain Eukaryota; kingdom Metazoa; phylum Mollusca; class Cephalopoda; order Myopsida; family Loliginidae; genus Sepioteuthis; species Sepioteuthis lessoniana. The sequence goes on from CAUZXS010002686.1 coordinate 17,949, forward strand.
CTAATGTTCTTCTAGGAGAATAGATTTGGCATTAAATAACCTACAAAGGTTGATATGCCATTAAACAAAGAAACCAAACGAAACCATCTTCCACTATTTGTCCTTATCAGCCGTTGCTCTTAATAACTCTTCTGTTTAGTACAGAACTGATGGATGTAAGTTTTTGTTGGTCAGCCAACACTTATGTGTCACATCTTGTTTGTGATAGAGGGATTGGGTAAATACATTCATCAAAGTAATTGAACTCAATCTACAAATTAAAACTTATAGGAGGAGCAATGTTTACAAGTTGGTCAAACAATTGGATGGCATGAGATCTCATGAAAGCAGAAAAACTATTAGACTTTTTAAGGGTTAATTCATGGACTTTCTTTTAAAAATTCCTTTGATTTTAGAATTTTCTAAATTTTTTTGGCGCCGTGTGTGTCACATGAAAAAGTATATTTTAGTAATCAAGAAGAATCAAAACCTTAGATTAGTTAATGTCATTTGATGCCACCAGGTGCTGTTTTCTACAATAGTCATATTGAAAAGTTAGTAAAGTTACTGATATAGAGAAGTACTGACTTGCAGGAGTTAATAATTAAATGAGAAGTACTGAGGATTGACACTTCCTTAGAGGGAAAACTCTTTTACATATATGTACAAACAGAAAGAGAAAAATATTCCATCCGTTGATGACCAGAAAAAAATTCTCAGAATTTGGCAGGAACGTTTTAAGTCACGATATCTAGCAAATATTCTTCTTTGAAATTAACAGTTTCTTCGCCAGTCTTTAGAGAATTTTATTTAGGGAAAAATATTTCAGTTTGTTGAAAAATTGCAAAGAATACCTTGAACAGTCAGTTCTTTACCAAGAAAGATGAAAAGTTCTAATATGGAATGACAAAATTACCTGAAAAATGGAAGAAGATAAAGGGGGAAAAACAGAATATATATTGTACAATAAAGTTAATTTAGGAAGAAAATAAGCAAAGTAAAACAAGTTTTTATCTATACAAGCAAAAAAAAACAAACTAATCCTCATTTCATATCAGAAATGCAGTACAAGTACTTAAATGTATATATATGTTAATTTTTTTGATTTAATAGCTTATCAATTTGTAAATATTTATATAACTGGAGAGTTGCTCGTTATATGATGGTATATTAATGTTGGGAATATACTTTTGCCATGGAGGGTTATATCAGGTGGGCACGCCCCCCGGCTTTTTAGCTGGGCCGTCTGGCATTCGTGCCGGATGGGTGCTCGAAACCAAGAGCAGACTCGGGGCCGAATAGGCCCCCAGCTTCGGCTGGGCAACCTTCGGGTGGGCGAGCTGCACTTTTGTCCCCTTTGTACGGCACTAGACCAAGCGTCTAGTTTAAGCCGTAAACTGGCATACGTGCCCGGACCCACATTTGGGTTCGTGAAACTGCTTGCCTCATCAGGCCCACATTGCACTAAGTGAGCCGATGAGCAGCACAGACAAGCAGGGTTCGAGTCTCGGCTCGTTCCCGACCTTCCCCTCCCCTTTATCCCCACTTTAATTGGCCTTCGGGCTTTTGACCTTGTGTCAAGTCGTGTCTGGTGGGAGGCAGCGACAAATATATGGAGGGTTATATCAGGTTTTGTCATTTTTGGTTATTCATACTTTAACTGTCCAATTTGATGCTTGTAAATTAAAGTGGGCTTTCATCGCATACACATAAAGAAAACTGGGATGTTTCATCATTTCAAAGTAACAAACATTAGATTTATAGAGATATTCATTTTAAATATATAATTGTCATATTTTGTTTGAATAAAAACTAGTTAAACTGGCAGTTATACTAGTCCCTTTCCCTTTTTTTCCCACAATAAACACAAATTTGTGAGTCACCCTTCTCTATTGAGTGATAAGTAAATTCACTCTATGTATCTCAATCTATATATATATATAAATATATATATATATATATATATATATATATATATATATATATATGAACATGGTTGTTGTAGGTCCAAAGAAAGAATAAGGATATATCTTAAAATCAGAAGGTCTATGAAGAGATTTGTAGTTTTTTAATTTATTTTGTTCTTACATACGTGTTATATATATGTATGTTTCCAACTTGTTGCTTTCCTCAGTGAACATATGTGGCACAAGGCCTTGTTAATGGGGTACACTATGAGAATTAAATTCCCTTTTGTTTCCAGTATAAATGACCTTGGTTGGTCAGGCTGGTTTATATAGGGGAAGGTGTCCCTCTATCCTGGAGTGTGTTTACTTTGGTTTCCTTTACTGGTTCTTGATATTTGATATGTTTATAGTTGTGTGTGTGTGTGTGTGTGTGTGTGTGCTTGGGTGTGTGTGTGTGTGTGTGTGTGTGTGTGCTTGGGTGTTGGAGTGGTTTTGGCTTTCACTAACAGTTTTTTTTGTAAGTGAGTATCTTGGGGAGTTTTGTGGTTTTAAATTTACTGGTAGTTCTTTCTCCTTTTTTTTTTTATATATGTATACACATGTCTGTGTATATGAGTGTGTGTGAGAGTTTTCAGCTTTTTCCTTTAGTCTGAGAACATGTTTGGCATAAGGTCTAGTAAATGGGAATTGAATGAGATTTTGATTTACTAGTGTTTGTTGTTTGAATGGTTTTTAATTACTTATGTTTTTTGTGTATATATATATATATATATATATATATATATATATATATATATATATATATATGTTTATTTCCATTTGTGTGTGTACAGTTCATGTTTTATTTAACTTAGGTTTGAATTTATCTATAAAATTTATATATATATATATATATATATATATATATATATATATATATATATATATATATATATACACAAAATGTAACCAAAAGTATTGAGACTGAATGTTTCAATATTTCATATTTATATGGTTTGTTTTTATGGCATATCAACTGTTGTAGGTTATAAATGCCAAATCCATTTTTTATACATATAAGCAGATCTATTTCAAACAATTCAATTTAGCATAAGTCCACATATTCAGTGTTAAAAACAGCTCTATTTCAACCAATTCAGTTTAGTATAAGTACGCAGATTCAATGTCAAAACAGTCTTATTTCAAGCAATTACATTTAGCATAAGTACACAGTTTAGTTCTATTTGACCTATAGATTGGACCCTATTAAGTGCTAGCACTGTGAGCCAGAATGGACCTAGGACCGATGGCAATGAAGGGGTACTCTGCATTCCCCAAAGCTCCAGCATTACTGGAACCTCACCATCAGATTGTTTAGTGTCATATACAGGACACTTGTTGGGTGGGGTCTTACTCCTCTGCAGAAATGCAGTCGGTGTTTTCTGAAGCCCCTGCTGACTGGGCAATTTAAATTTGTAGATTTAAAATTTAAATGAAGATATATGCACAGATAAAATATATGTAGGTATATTGATATGTAACATTCATAAAATGTGACCAAAAATATTGAGACTGAATGTTTAAATATTTTCAATGAGATATATGTGTATATCTTGATTTCTCTTTGAAGAGTCAATGCAATTTTTTTGAACAGCAATTTCATGCAAGTAAAAAACTCTTTATACTTACTAGATCCCCTATCTCTAAGCAACTTTTTCCTTTTTCCTCAACTGAAAATTAATCTTAACAGTAAAATTTAAAAACATAGAGGATGTTAAAAGAAATATGACCATATCAAAAGAGAAAGAGTTTCAAAGGTGCTTCAACCAATAGAAAATTCACTACAATAAGTGTGAATATCAAATGTTGGTGATCATGGTTTCAATCTTGATACTTGTAACATGGTTTGTGTGTATTCATACATATGTTTGTGAACACACACACACACACACACACACACACACACACACACACACACACACACACACACACACACAAAACATGTTTGGTTTGGCTTGGTTTAGTTTGGTTTGGTTTGGTTTCATGGTATATCAACCATTGTAGGTTATTTAAAGTCAAATCCATTTTAATACATATAAACAGTTATATTTCAAACAAGTATGCAGTTAAAATGTCAAAACAGTTTCATCTCAACCAATTCAGTTTAGCATAAGTGCACAGTTTAATTCTATTTGACATATAAATAGGACCCTATCAGGTGCTACCACTCCAGACCAGAGTGGACCCAGGAGCGATGGCAATGAAGAGCCACATTCCCTGAAGCTCCAGCATTACTGGAGTTTCACCATCAGATTGTTGAGTCATAATCAGGACACTCAGTGGAGGGGGGGCATTTCTCACCCTTTTGCAGAGATATAGTCAGTGTATTTTTCAGCCCCAGGTGACTTGGCAAATATATATATATTTCCATGCATATACTTACATACATATGAAGGCACATATGATAGAAAATGGATACTGCAACCAGAGTTCAAATGCTGGACAAAGCTGTTTGTCTTACATTGCACTAATGTCATAGGGAAAGGCTTGAATCCAACTATTCTTCTTCCAGATATGGGGGAATAGTAGTGTTGTATACCAACGATAAATGATGAAACCGTAAAACTTCATTCTAAAAATACAACTATCTCAACTTTATATCTCAAAAGGGTCTGAAGTGTGAGAGA
>CAUZXS010002686.1:25000-77500 GCA_963585895.1 Sepioteuthis lessoniana
AATAGTTAGGCTGCAGTTTTGAAGCTCTAGGGAGTATGAAGTACCTGTTCATTGCCATTACTCCTAGGTCCACTCTGATCGAGTGTGATAGTATCTGTTAGGGTTCCATCTATGGATCAAATTGAACTGTTTAGTCATTTACTAAAGATTATTATTATTATTATTATTATTATTATTATTATTATTATTATTATTAGTCACTTGAAACCATAAAAGTGTGTGCAAATTATATGAATTAGAGAGGAATTCTTGATATCACATGTATGCAAAATAAAATCTCTTAAAAGAACAATTGCACAAAACAAATGTACAATGATGATTGGCTGGTTGTTTGGGTTTTATAGCATATCAACCTTTGTAGGTTATTTAACACCAAATCCATTTTTATACAAATAATCAGTTCTATTTCAAACAATTCAGTTTAGCATTAGTACACAGTTTAATTGTCAAAAACTTTTCTATTTCAAGTTATTCAGTTTAGTCAAACAGTTCTAATTCAGCCAATTCTGTTTACACACATTGAAAAGTCAAGACAGTTCTATATTAAACAATTCAGTTTAGTGTAAGTACAGTTTCAATGTGAAAAACAGTTCTATTTCAAATAATTCAGTTTAGCATAAGTATGTAGTATAAATGTAAGCACACAGTTTAATTGTCAAAAATATTTCTATTTCAAGCTATTCAGTCAAACAGTGCTATTTTGAACAATTCAGTTTAGTATAAGTATGGAGTTTAGTTTTATTTAACCCATACTTAGGGCCCTATCAGGTGCTACCATTCTGGGCCAGAGTGGACCTGGGAGCAATGGCAATGAAGGGGTACTCTGCATCTCCCAAAGCCCCAGCATCACTGGAACCTGACCATCAGATTGTTTAGTGTCATATCAGGACACTCGTTGCAGAGGTGGAGGGGGTCTTACCTCACTGCAGAGAAGTAGTCAGTATATTTTTCAACCCCAGCTGAATAGGCAAAAATGTACAATGGATGCAATTCCTTAACCTCAAGACATAAAATAACCCTTGACAGGTTGACATGGTATTAAAATCAATTGAAAATTTTGACACACGTTCATGTATCAATAATTGCTTATAGTGTTTATTCTCTTTTTGGTTGTCATTATTGTCCCAAGTAATTAAAAAAATATATTTCCTGTGTGACACTATGTAGGTGGTCCGCTAAGCAGACGATCCCTTTGTCTGTTTTGGTATGAAACCAAAGGGTTTGGACTCAAGATCTCGACATGACTGGAGGTAGGCAGGGGAACGCCAGTGAGGAGTTGGTAGAAGGAACCAGAGAAGTCAGTTGATGACGGGAGACGCAGGGTGGCAGTAGGAATCGACACCGGACAGCAGAAGAGACCAGTCGGATGAGATAGGGTCCAGCCGCAGTGAGGGAAGACCAGTCAAGATGAAGCAGCACTCCTCGTGGTTTGTAGAATTTTTGCTAGAAATACACGCTAGCGTTAGTCTACAGGGAATGCAGAGTGTCACAACTTAACCTTCTTGCACTTGAGTTAACCCAAGTCTTTGTTTGTTCTTTGTTCTTTTTCTCCCACTCCCTTGATTGTATTTCTTGTGGCCATAAGGAAATGTATAATGCCTCTATCGGAACCATTAGATAATCACCGGCCAAGATTGAAATGGTTTGGAAGAAGTTGATGTAATGTGGTGGGGAAGCTGAAAAATTAAGTTTAGTCAATATTCAATGTATCTGACATATAGAATGTATATGGTCAACCAGCTTATCTTTCAACCCATTGATAGTGAATCTTATCTTGAATGTTCCACTAGTTTACCTTTGCACCAAACATGTATCAGATTAGTATCAGTAATACTGACTTCACTTACGTCTACATAGTCACTTTGAAATGCAAAGAAAAATCAATTGAGACAAAAATATTTCTTTCTAAACATGTCAATTATTTGCTTTTATTTAAATAAGAAGTTGAATTGGAGCAAAAGTAGAGGGTCAACAGGATTAAGATCTTTTTCAACTTTATATTCTTACCTTCCTGAATAGAAAAAATAATACAGAGACAGAGGCAAAAACATCAATCTTGGCCAGACAGCTCTTCAAGTATTTAACATTGCTGTTCTTATTTTTTATTTCCTGCAGGAAATAAAAACCACAAGAAATAAAGTAAGCTTGGTATAACATCATCAGTAAAGAGGAAACATTGTAAACAGCTCTAAGATTGATTACAGGTTGTAGATGAATGAATTTAGCATTCTTTTAACTGAGAACCAAGATTCTGCTTGCTTGTTTAGGTAAATATTAAGGTATTTGGAAAGTAATTAATTTTTACCTGAGAGGATATAAAAACAAATGTGAGTTAAATGTATCAAAATATTATCATCCAAAATGTAATACCTCTCAATTTCAAAGACTGCAGCCAAACAAACACCAAGTAAAGATACAATCATTAGGATAGAAGGTTTCTTTACATCCTCCATATTCACCAGATTTAGCACCTACAGATTTTCATTTGTTTTGATCACAAGAACATTTCCTAAATGGCAGAACATTCAGCAATAAACAAGTTGAAAACAATCTTTCAAAATTTCTTATGAAGGAAAACCCCAGATTTCTTTTCACATGGAATAAAAAATAAAAAAAATTTTCACATGGAAAAAAAAAACATTTGCATTCCTGTTACTATCATTGAAAATGAAGTTGATTACATTTCTTTTATAATGAATTTAACATACATTTGTTTTTATATCCTCTCTTGTAAAACTTGATTACTTTCAAAACACCCAAATATATTCATTGAAGTAGAGTTTTAAATACATTTACTGATGTCATGAGATTCTACAAGAGTCTCTTTGATTAGTGATTACAGCACCTGTCACAAAACTATGGCCAACTACTTGCTCCCCATTTTATACAGATGTGGGATTTTCTTGGAATGATTGATTGAATGACTTTAAAGGCATATCAACCCATCTAACCTAAAATTTAGGACTCAATTTTTTGCACACACAGTAATGATATCAAGTATTCCTTTCTAACACAAATAATTTTTCAGTCAGTTCTATTTGGCACATAGATTGGATTTTAATGTTCTACCACTCTGGACCAGATTGGACCTGGGAGTGATAGCTATGAAGGAGTACACTACACTCTCTAGAGTTCCGGAACTGGAGCCTCACCATCAAATGCTGTCTAGTATGATATTCAGGACAACCCTTTTGATAGGGGGAGATCTGACCCCTCTGCAGTAGATACAGTCAGCATATTCAAAGCCCTGCCAACAGAACAGGGATTTTGTTGGAGGTACTCATATCCTTTCAGTAGTAAGTATATAAATATAGATACCTAGACAAACATAGAAATGTGCATTAATGCGTTTATGTATCAAGGAAGAATAAAATAGAAGTACAGACACATACAGGGATTGTTCAAAAAGCATCTTTATTAAACTTGTATTTATTAACACAGAAATTATTAATAAAGTGTTATGGTGATATATCCCATGACGTCACTGCATGGACCCTTCCCAACACTATAAATAGTGAGTGACTCAATAAATGAGTCAAACAAGTCTAGTCAGTTACCAGTAACCATTACTGTTTGTATTTCCGTAAATATTTACAGCTGTAAACCTTACATCTTTTTGTGTTATTCATTTCTGGCTCTTCAAGGCCAAAACATAAATGAAACATTATTTTTTTCAAAATATACTTCTTCCAATTCAACGCATATATTTCAGCAAAATTTGGTTAAAGTGCTACAGAAACTTTTCTTTTGGTTTGATTTGGTTTGGTTTTATGGCATATCAACCATTCTAGGTCATTTAAAGCCAAATCCTTTTAATACATATATTTAGTATATGATTTCTAAACACATTTTGTAGATAACATTTTTAAACAAATCTGAGCTCATTTTTTTTGCACATAGTTAAATGGTTTCACTTAATTTCAAACAATTAATTTTAGCATAAGTAGTTTTTTGTTTACACACAGTCATTTGTTTAAATACAGTTTTTTTGTTTACACACTGTTAAATGTTAAAACAGTTCTATTTAAAACAATTCAGTTTAGCATGTCAACAAAATTAGATGGTTCCAAGTATTGCTATGTATCACAGACAATTCAATCAAAAATCAGTCATTTGTTTACACACAGTAAAATGGTCAAAGAGTTATATTTCAAACAATTCAGTTTAGCATAAGTACATAGTTTAAATGTTAAACTCTTCTATTACACCTATAGATAGGACCCTATCAGGTGCTACCACTCTGGGCCAGAGTGGACCTGGGAGTGATGGCAATAAAGGGGTGCTCTGTATTCTTCAAAACTCCAGCATTACTGAAGCCTCCCATCTGATTGATTAATGTCATATGTTGTGGGAGTCTTACCCATCTGCAGAGATGCAGTCAGTGTATACTGCAGCCCCAGCTGACTGGGCCACTTCTCTTTTGATTTGGTGTGAAGCTGTGCTGTCATATTTCTTTTGGTGTCCTCTTTATCCTCAAATCTATCCAAGAAATAAATTCTCTGTTTAGGAAATAAGAAAAAAATAGACAGAGCTAGGTTGTGCACATAATCTTGTTTCATCAAAAAGAGTAGATCTAAAAGTAATGAAAACTAACTCTGGTTAATCATCACTTATTTTTACTGAGCTGAGTCAAAAGTGTTGCAATATTTTTATAGTCAGGTAACTGAAATAGTTCAAGCCACAGTAGGTAATTCCTGTAATTAGTAATATCATTGTAGTTAGTGTGTTGACACATTGTGCGTTGATGTACTCCCTGTGTGATTTCAAAGCTGCACAGATGAAGGTGCAACATAATCTAATTTGGTAACTTATTGTCAATGAATTCAAACTTGGCCATAATGATATGGAAGCAACCAAAAACATTCATTGTGTGAAAGGTGAATGGGCAGTTGATCACAGCACAGTTGTTAGATGGTTCAAGAAATTTTGCTTGGGTTACAAGAAGCTTGATGATCTGGCAAGATCAGGCTGGCCTAAAACCATTGATTCTGAGGCTGTGTTCCAAACCATGAGGCAGATCTAGTGAGTAAACACTTGGAGAGAATCAGGCAAGCTCAGTATCTCACTGTCTATTTGGATTCATTATCCTCACAACCTTGACAAAAGCATCTACTAAATTGTGCCTCATGTTGCCAAAATATTGCAAAACTTTTGACTCAACCTTGAGTGTAAGTTGCCCTGTTTTACTTTCTAAGAAATCTAAACAATCAGTCTCAGTACTTTTTGATCTCACCTTGTATATAGGCATGCGTGGATAGATAAAAAAAAATAATAAAAGGAGTCTCAATGAATCTGTCTTCTTCACTTATCTTGTCAATCAACTATTTTGTCTTTCATCTTTTTCCATATGAATTTCTACATTCATATATATCTACCTCCTAAAAGTGACATAGACACATGTATATTAAACCTGTGCAAACCTATTTTCATATAAACACACACACACACACACACACACACACACACACACACACACACACACACACACACACACACATTTATGTATATGCATATCCTGATTAAATTACAAATAATTCAATCATATATTGATTGCCAATTGTCACAGACAGCTGAAATATCTTATTGAATTTTCTTCGTATTTGCATCTATTCAATATGCTGTCAAACAATCAATAAAATTGAATTGTTGATTTCAGTTTGAAACCATCAGCTTCAACAATCTTGTGCAAGATGCTGGAGAAAGCAAAGAAATTCAATAAAATTTCCCTGTTGATCGAACTAACACCCTATGAAGACATTATTAGTCTATTCTGAATGGAAACAGAAAAAAAATCCATGTTTTTCTTCCTCCAACAAGTGTCACCTATATAAATTGAAGCATTATTATATATGTGAATAATCTAATAAAAATTATTCTATTCATTTGCAATAATTGACATTTTTTTAAATGGATTTCATGATCACTATCGACCTTTGTGCAGTGATTGGTTTTGCTAGAAATAATATAAGTTTTAACATTTGATATTAATCAATCAAGATGTTTGGTTTGGTTTCTTTAGGTTTGGTTTGGTTTCTTTATTTAATGGCATATCAACTCTTTGTAGGTTATTTAATGCCAAAGCTATTCTCCTTGAAGAACAGTAGTGGTACTATTTAATCCATAGCTTGGAAAATAGGGGGTTCATACCTTTCCCAAGGGTATTTGCCCGAAAGTGAACATAATAACGTGACTGGAGTACGAACTCGCGTACTATGATTCCGCAGTCCATTGCTTTAACCATTACACCACGAGGACACCCCCTCAAGATGTTTGCTAGCACACACACACACACACACACACACACACACACACACACACACACACACAGAGTAATACCCTCTAAGAAATAAGATGAAGGCTCAATTTTTGTTTAGGAGTAAACTACAGGGTGGAATGATAAATTGTCACCCTAGAAAAGACGACATGATTCCATTTCCATTTAATGAAAACCGGTTTTCTTTTTTTGTTGCAGACCATCTACTAGTTGACCAGTTGTGTACAAATCCCAAGAGCGATAGGAGCCTTCTATCATGTCTGAAAGTGACACAATGTTCAACAAGCATGCTTGGAGATTTGCCGCAGTACAACTCATGCTCTCTACCGATCCAACTTATGACAAGAGGACCATTGCCAGCACCCTCAAAATGCAAATCTGGATTGCCACGAATAACAGGGACGTGCCTAGGGTGATGAAAACAAAGTTTCCGGTGACGGTTATGGTCTTTGGTGTGGTTTCAAGTGAGGGCCAGATCATGCCACCTCACATCTTCAAAGTCGGCTTAAAAGTCAACACCAAAGTGTACCTGGATGTGCTGAAGAGTGTGGTGATCTCCTGGTGCAATCAGGTGGCCGGTGGCAGACCCTAGGTGTGGCAGCAGGACTTGGTGCCAGCCCACAAGTCCAAAGAGACCCAGGCTTGGCTTCAGAAGGTGTGCTATGACTTTGTATCCTTCCCTCACTGGCCCCCTCCTCCCCCGACCTGAACCCGCTGGACTACTTCGTTTGGTTATACATCAAGAGCATCCCCAACATGACCTCCCACAGCACTAAAGTCAGCCTGATTGCTGCCATCCGTCGAGTATTTGCCGAGCTCCCGCTGGCGCTTGTGGAAAAGGCATGCTCCCAGTTCCGGATCCATATCAAGGCAGTGATTAAGGCTGAAGGCGGCTACATTGAATAAATATCAGCTCTACTACATAATCAAGTTACCTGAATTGATTTTTTCAATAAAAGTTTTAAAATAAAGCTGTAGTGTTGTTTTCTTTAGGATGACAATTTTATCATTTCACCATGTAGAAACAGAAATCCATTACCTTATGGGTTGGTGTTGGGGGCTGAGTTCCAAATTTTCTAAAATCAGTGACAAAATGCTGCAACTGAAATGAAATGTCATGGAGTTTGTCCCTAAGTTTTATTAAGTCTGGCATAAGGCCTCAGTTAAGAGGTATCAGTTGAAAACCAAACTCACTACATTAGCAAAATGATCAACAAGACAAAGTTGTAAGACATTACACCATAGTATATAAGGTTATGCTGTTATATAATCCTATTTACCAACCCCTCCACTCAGGCCGGATATGACACAAGGTAAATTTTTAAGCGGAGTTTAACAGGTTTGAATTCAGAGTTTTCCTTCTCCTAGACTAGTTGCCTCACCAAGGCTGTTATATAATAATGAACTTAGAACAAATTATAATGGGCTTAATGGCTAGTATGTTGGACTGCAGCTTTGAAGTGAGTTTGAAATCCAGTTATGTTGTTATATTTCCTTTTGGACAAATACACTTTGGAAAGGATTGAACTTCCTTATTCCTCCAGCTATGGGTTAAATAGTATTACTGCTGTTCTTCTACAAGGATGGATTTAGTATTAAATCACCCACAAAAGTTAATATAACACTAAACAAAAAAAGAAAGAAAAATGATAAGAATAAGAAATTCATTGTCAAATCATGTCCAGCCCAGTCAGCTGGGGTTGCAATATACACTGACTGCTTCTGTGCAGATGGATAAGACTCCCCAATGAGTGTCCTGGATATCACACTAAGCAATCTGATGGTGAGGTTCCAGTAATGCTGGAGCTTTGGGGAATGTTGGGTACCCTTTCATTACCATTGCTCACAGGTCCACTCTGGCTCGGAGTGGTAGCACCTGACAAGGGGTCAAATAGAACTAAACTGTGTGCTTATACAAGATTGAATCGTTTGAAATAGAACTGTTTTGACATTTAACTGTGTGTAAACAAAAAAACTATACTTATTCTAAACTGAATTGTTGGATACTTTTATCAGAATGACTTAATTCAGTGTTAAATGACCCAGAAAGGGTTGATACACTCTAAAACAAAATAACCAACCCACAACCAACCATGTCTCATGTTATCAAAATATTGTAAAACTTTTGACTTACCCAACAAATAAAATGTTGAATAAACAGAATAGAACAACAGAATAGAACAACAAATAAAATGTTGAATAAACAGAATAGAATTACTTCATATTTTAACCAAGTTTTTTATTTATTTATATAGATTCAAAACAAATAAAATTCTTATAAAGAAATATTTCTTGTCACCTATGGATGGAGGGAAAATATACTGGTTAAAACAAATGAACACAGTTATAATTGTATGGATGTTTTTCTAATGAAATAAAAAGATTGTTTTCTTCCATGTGTTCATATTTATCATATGTTTATTTAACAATGTACACACTTATATTAGGTTTCCAATTTTCTATATTTCTGGTTCTCTCTTTTTTCTCTGAATAAAGGAAGCATAAACCTACCTTACAAATAGATAATTGAAGCAATAAAAAAGTAAGAGAAAAAAAAAGAAAAAAGAAATAAAATCTCATTCCACTCTCTTTTAAGCTGTCATGACAAAGATCACAGCTGAAATGGCAGCAGAGACAAACAATAAAACATGCATGTGTGTATGTGTGTGTGTGTGTGAAAACCAAAGGTGAAGTCACTGATACCAGATGGTCATGATTTTGAATACTGACTTAGAAAAACTTATGGCTAGAAAAGAGACATTTCTTTTCTGGACAAAACCACAGGGAAATAAATCTTCTTACATATGCATCTCAACTGACAAAAAAATATTGTCAGAAAAATAAATACAAACAACAAAACATGTGAAAAAAAAATCTTTAATAATTCTGTTCTGTGATGGCCTTTCATTGGTGTTAGTTTCATCGAATCAATGGAGCTCAATGGAGGTCTCAAAAGAGACACAGATGAACAAACACTGTCAAAATATTGAGACTGGTCATGAATGGGAGTGAGCAAGAGTATGATTTGCAAAAATATAACGTTATGTTGGTGACCTCATTTTAACCAATACATCCAAGCTTTAAGATAATGAAATTACTAGGCAGTATTAAAAATTGTTGATGTTAAAAACAGGTAAAAAATATCAAAGAGTGTAGATAGTCAAGAATTTGAAATATGAACACTTTGATTGTATATCATATTGGACAGAATGAGAGATAAATAGAAAAAAATGAATGACTTGAAATTTGGGAATGAATAAAAAAATTGACATCATTCACATGATACAAAAAATGAAAGCAATATGAGATAGGGATAAAAAGAGAGATAAATAAAATAATTAAGAACAAAAGTTCAATCATTCTTCAAATGCTTTTCAACCTAAAACTTAAAAGATAATTTTTTTTCTGCTTCACTTGACAGAGATTATAAATCAATTTTTTCCTTTTTAATTTGAAAAAAATTGACAGCCATCTTTTGCTATTGAAGTTTTCTGTTCTAAAAGGTAAATTTCTTTATTAACTGACTGCAAAGTCCAAAGTCTGTTGCAAATTATGACTTTAATATTTCTGTAGCAGAATGCTAATATCTCACAGAATAATCTAAAATATCTGAAGTGCCTTATATTGCTTCTAGAATAAAAATTACAGTATATTAATGATACATTGGCTTCGTACTCTCAGAAGACCTTTACTAACAAGGTTACAGCATTGAAGGAACAACACCCGCTTCAGGGAATTTCGAATCATTATCAGGATTCACAATTTGGTTTGATGCCTTGTCTCAATCCATACTAACCTGAGTGTATCCAAATTGGAATTACACTCAAAATGGAACAAAATCTTAAAGGTTGTATGGGTGTGTGTGAAGATTCTAAATTTAAAAGTGCTTACAAATTAAGAATTTGGGGTTGGAATCTTATATTATTAGAAACCATTATAGAAGTTATTAGTGAAAGTACCTGTTGTGTAAATGGCAAAAATAGTCACCCATCTTATCTACCATGACAACAGAACACCTGACATTGAGATGTTAATTAAAAAATAGTGAGTCTGAATGAGGGAGTAAAAACTTGGGAGATCCTCATTCATGAAAACAGCCTTCATCCAATCAAGAAGAAAGTGAAAAGGGTTAAATTGCAGTTCACTCTGGTTTATATTCCCTCAATTTCTCGAGTCATCACTTCTCTTATTTCAGACACCAATCACAACACATATATGGAGATATCATTCAACTTATATCACAGAGCTAATATAAGAATGAAAATGAAAATATTGTCCAGTACTTACCAGGGGAAGTTCTTTAGTCATAACCCTTTTGTTAAGTATTTTTCATATATCTAATATCAAAATAGCTTTTGGAAGATGCTGCTTGTTTAGCTTTTAAAAAATATGACACCATTCTGAATGTCTGCTTTGGATTTTGTTGGTGAACAGGAGACTTTTTAGTTATATGACAAAAATGTTCAAAGGAAAAAATTTGATTAGTTGGTTAGTTGGCTGGTTGGTTAGTTTCTTTGTTTAATGGCATATCAGCCTTCATGGACTATTTAATGCCAAAGCAATCCTTGTTGAAGACCAGCTGCTGGAAGGATAAGGTGGTTCATACCTTTCCCAAGGATATTAGTCCAAAAGGGAACGTAATAGTGTGATTGCTGATCAAACTCAATTACTACGATGTTGCCATCCAGCTCATTAACCACATCATCATGATCAAAAAATGATCTAAAATTCAATTTTCCTGGAAAGGGGTTCCAAGAAAATTGAATTTTTTATCATTTTGTATGGATTCAATGAAAACTGACCATTTGTAAGTTATGTGAAAAGGAGACACATGAGACATTTCTTTGTCATACCATGATATCTGGAAACAGGGCCAGGAACCAATTGGGAACATTTATATTGCAATGTGTTCTGCGTACTTGACAAGCCAAGGGTAACATGAGGTCCAAATGTCTTAAAGCCAGGTTTGCCTGGAAAGAAGTTATATTATTCTTGTTGATGTCTGATGAGGTTGAAAGAATAATGGTTCCTCATAGCTCAAAGTGAAATCAACTTTGTTTAGATGTAATGTATAACACAGCAAGGTTTATACTGAAGCTTCTGGGAAGGAGACATATGTGTCTAATTAACAGAAAGAAATAGACATGGAAAGAGAGGTCTTTTTTGTGGTTTCTTTTTAGAAAAGTTTTTTGAATACAATTGAATTTATGAAAAGAATTCTTTTGAAGAAAATTTTTTTTCCATGGAAACACTAGACATTAATTCAAAGTCTAATTAATTTCAATATTTCAAGTGAAATGACTTTTTAGAAAAATCACCCCTGTTCAGCTTTCACCCCCAACAGTTTTACACTTTTATTCAGAGGATAGATTTTCTATTCACTTTGTCTGGAAATCAATCCCTATGTTGCTTCTTTAATAATCTTGAGATTGATTCTTTTTTATCACTGATTTTTGATTTATCCTTGATATTGATTTATGTAAATTAACTGAAAAATCACAGCCCCCCCCCATACAAGATTAAACTTTATTTACATCTGTCATTAAAATAAAACTTTCTCCAGAAAGTCAAGTTCACCAAAAAAAATTAATTTCAAGGTTACTTATGATATTGTTAAACCAGCTCACAGGGCTAGTGGGTAGAGTGTTTGCCAATGGTCCGGGAGACCGGGCTTCAATCCTAGGTTGAGTCATACCAAAGACTTAAAAAATGGTACTTGATACCTCCTTGCTTAACACTCAGCATTATAAGGTATGTATCAAAGGTAAAGTGGAGCAATCCAGGGAAAGGAGTAGCTCCCTCTCCTACACCTTGTTGTAGTAGCTACTGAAAAGGAAGCCTTCAGGTCGCCCTCGACAACAGTCGCCAACTTTACTAATGATATTGTAGTTTGGACTTTTTCTCAAAGTTACATGAATTTTGATCATGAAAATGCCTTATCTCACAGAATAGTTTAAACCTTCTTATCATTTAATCAGAGTCCATATATTATTCCTAATCAATTCCTGTGATGTGTTTCCTTATTCCCTTCAAACAATGAGGAGTCTGGGTTTTCCCTTATATCAGACCGTAGAAATTGCATTTGGTTAGAGAGAGGACCTAAATAATCAATTGATTTTAATGTCATATCAGTCTGTCTCAAGTTACTTTATGCTTAGAGGTTAAGGAATTGTATACATTGTACATTTATATTAAGGTTTTTTGTGTAGTTTCTTAGAATTTTTGCACGTGATTATATCATATAAAATATTCCTACCTAATACAAATAATTTTTAAACAGATCTATTAAACTCATAGATGGGATCCTAATAGGTACAACCGCTCTGAGTTTGAGTGGACCTGGGAGTAATGGGATTTAAGTGGTGACCCCATATTTTCCAGAGCTCAAGTACTGGAG
This sequence comes from Sepioteuthis lessoniana, assembly GCA_963585895.1. Lineage (NCBI taxonomy): Eukaryota > Metazoa > Mollusca > Cephalopoda > Myopsida > Loliginidae > Sepioteuthis > Sepioteuthis lessoniana. The sequence continues at coordinate 37,672 of CAUZXS010002686.1, forward strand.
CCTCACCACTAGATGCAGTTTAGTATCATACTCAGGACACCCCATTCTTGAAGCTGGGGATATTACAGTCAGCAAATTCTAAGCCCTTCTAACAGAGAAAAGTGAGGAACTTTCAACAGAGAAAAGTGAAGACCTTTGTAACATGTTTCAAATTCATTTCAATCCAATTATCATTTTGCAGAGATTATATCTTCAACCACATTTTATACTTTTCTCTCTTCACTGAATCACAAAATAAGCATATTTGACTTATATATAAATGACAAACTGGCTCATTAAAAACCGGTTCATTGGCCCAGTGTGTAGAGTGTTTGCAAATGGTCCGGAAGACTGGGGTTCAACCCCAGGTCGAGTCATACCAAAGACTTAAAAAATGGTACTTGATACCTCCTTGCTTAACACTCAGTGTTATAAGGTATGTATCAATGGTAAAGTGGAACAATCAAGGGGAAGGAGTAGTGCCCTACCATGCACCTCGGTGTAGTAGCTATTGAAAAAGGAGCCTTCGAGTCACCCTCGACTATAGTCACCAACCTTACAACCAATATTGATTATAAAACCTGGCTCTCTTACTACAGAGTAATGGGAAATTCTGTTATTATCAAAACATAGCATTATTCTATAGTAACCTACAATAATGTCTCCAGTGGGCAGAGCCAATAATACACTGATTGCATCTTCTGCTGAGAGTAAGACACAATAAAGTGTTCTGAGTAGGATACTGAACTACATCCAGTGGTAAGGATCCAGTTCTGGATCTCTGGGGAGAGAGGAGTATCCCTTCATTGCCATTACTCTCAGGTCCACTCTGTCCTGGAGTAGTAGTACCTGTTAGGTTCACATTTATGGGTCAAATAGTTCTATTTAAACATGATTAAATAAGATTGGAACACTTGATGTCATATAACAGTAAACTATTGGTATTATGAATAGTTACTTGAACCTATAATTGTTTACAAATAATTATTGCGGACTAGAAACAATAATTTGCTTACACAAGAAATCACATCCAGCATTAAATAACCCAACAAGCATTGACAATAATCAATCTACAGTTGATACACTTATTGTTTAGTTTCTTTTCTAAAAATAAAAATAAATCATTTCATAGAAATTAAATATATCAATCATTATTACTTGGCAGACATTATTTAATAATTCTCTCTCTCTCTTTCTCTCTCTATCTCTGTCCCTCTCTCATTCTTTCACTTCCTTTTTCTCTTTTTAAATTTCTTTTTTTGTTTTTCAATTATCTTATCTTTACTCTCTTCTCCCCATGCTTTCACTTTTTCCTCTGTTTAATTGATTTGAAAAGATTTCTCTCACCAAAATGACTGATGCTACCATCTCAAACACAAACACACATACTGAAGTGTCAATCTATATGAAAATCATTTTGTCATTTCTGATGGCAACAATGCAAATATTAGTACTAACAATGATGAGGTTCTAACACTTTAATCCCGTGTAGACTAATAATAAATTATTGTCTCCCTTGGAGAGCAAGAGTGTTCTTTAAGTGGCTTATTGACGGTTACATGACAATTCAGAAAACTATTCTTGTCCTCTTTTGTCTCTGTTCTTTGAACAGTAAAAATATTGTCTTCTTTCATCCTGTGAACAGAAAAACCAACATGGCTTTGACCATTTTACTCACCAATCTTAAGTAAGCATTTTTATGTTTTTGTACACCTTTCATAGACTACTTGTTCATATTTTTTCTATACTATTTGTATTTATATATTAAATATTTCTGTATTTGAAAGTTAATTTTTCTTGTATTTTCTTTCATTCTTTTTGTGTTAGTATATCACAGATATACAAATGCTAATATTAGTTCTTGCTGAGCAACAATACAAATATTACTACTAACACTTTAATCCTATGTAGAATAAACTAAGTATGTTTCCTACGTACCCACTGTCTCTGTTTTTCTTTTTCATCCAAAATAAAAACTTATTCATGAAGCAATTTCTAAATATCAAGGATGAAAGCAACTCCACAACACAAAATTTGTCAACTTATATTTTCTTTAAACAAGCCACATGAAACATTTCTATTCACAAGACATGAAGATGGTCAAAATCATTTTTTGATATATTAACAAAATCAGGCCTAACTTTTGTATTTAGAACCAAAAACTAATTTAAAATGTCTTCTTTATACTTATTTTGATTTATTTTTCTTATTGGCACAGACTATGAAGCATATCTTATCATGTAGCCAATTGTGTCAGACAAAAAAAGGCCAATAAATTTCATTAGCAAGCAGGTTGCTACAAGAGAAGATAGAAAGTAAAATGATTTTTGCCGGCTTACATCTTTATTCAGACGCCTCAACCAGTTCTTGCATAAAGACAAAAAAATTTACATAAGATGTGACAAGAAATGATCAAACTTCAACCAAATAAATTATTAACATATAAAAATCAAGTTTTAGTATTTTATAATTATACAAAGGTGCACAACAGTACATATAATCATTTTATTAAACTCAGCAGAATTTGTCACAAGTTAAGAAATATGAGACACCAGGTGAGAATCAAACTTACTCATAAAAGTTGATACCCCATTAAACAAAGAAACCAAACCAAATCATCAAACTTACTAATAATGGTCATCTTGCCTAGTTCACTAACTATTACACTACATGAGGTAATATCATCATCATCATCATGTCGTGCCGCTAGCATGAATATCCCTGACCCTCTCTCGCCACTTCTCCCTATCATTTATCGCTTCTGGCAGGTCTTCAGGGCTACATCCCATATCCTCATATAGCTGCTGTATGTACGTTCGAGCTGGTCATCCTGCTTTTGCTTGGCCATATGCGGGGGTCCATAGGAATACATCACTTATGAGCTCGTCCTTGCTTCTCCAGCAGTATCCTGCATATCTGGTTCGTCTAGCTTGGATAGTTTTCGTGATGGGAGGCAGGTGGCTGTATAGTTGGTGCCTTGTGGGTGTTGCCGCCAGGACTTGTTCAGTATTGCTCGCAACATTCTTGTGTAATTGCCGTCTAGCTTCTTCTCCAGTCGTTTAGTTAGCATCCAAGTAGTGCATCCTTATAGCAGTATCGACACGACTGCTGCCTGGAAGAAACTGCGTTTCATTTTATCAGTCAGGTCTGATTTCCATATGATTGAAAGCCTATCGATAGCTGTCCAAGCCTTCATTAGCCGTGAGTCAATGTCTTTTTCAGTTGATGAGATGCTGCTTCAATGGCTTATCATAAGAAGAATTCCTGAAATGATCTTCGAGAAAATGGTAATATCCAATTTAAAATACAATGTAATTATAGTGTGGGATCTGCATTGGTACTCTCCAACCATAATCAATATTTTTCAAGGAAGATAACTATTAAATGCTAATTATTGAGTACTCCTCCTTATTTTTTGTTTATTTGTGATGAATCATATCTGAACTGGGCCATAGGCCTAGTGAGTAGAGTATTCACCAATGGTCCAGGAGACTGAGGTTCAATCCCAGGTTGAGTCATACCAAAACTCAAAAAATGGTACTTGATGCTGCCTTGCTTAACAGTCATCGTTTTAAGGTAAGCATCAAGGGTAAAGTGGAGCAACCCAGGGAAGGAGAAGCGCCCTCCCCAACACCTTGGTGTAGTAGCTATTGAAAAGGGACCCTTTGGGTCACCCTCAATTAAGGTCGCCAACTTTACTTATATCTGATAGGGATAGATAGTGAGAGAGAGTAATGGGAATATGTGTTGTCAGTACACCTTGATGTTGATGATGATGATAATAATGATGATGATGAACTGAATGTCATTTAACATTGAACTTAACTGCCATCTTTCAGTATGTAAATATAAAGAATATCCATTCAAATAAACAAGAAAAAACAGGAAAATAATTTTAATGAGAAATTTGGTTGTAAACTTGAATTGCAACTGATAATTTACTCTTAATCTTCTAAGGAAACTGTTTTCTTTTATATAAATAAACCCATAAGTATACTTTGTAATATCTGATTGTAATATAATATAATATATCCAAAAATAGACATACAGATAAGGTCTATGGCCTTCATGGGCAAACATTTCAAATAAAAGGACAAATTTGAAAATAAAACCAGTATCATGTTATCTTCAATGTTGATGATAACTTTTGCCCAGCTATATCAGCCCTAGTTCTTCTTTAAAAAAAACATTGGTGGCGTGGTAAGGAGAGATTCACGGCATAGACAATGACTGGTCTTCTATAGAACCTGGTCTAATTATTGGTCATTCATACAACCTTGCCCAATTATTGGTCATCCATAAAATCCCAACCAATTTTTGATCAGTCATAAAACCTTGTTCAATTATTGTTCATTTATAAAACCTTGCCCAACTATTGGTCATCCATACAACCTTGCTCAACTTTTGGTCATTCATAAAACCTTGACCAATTTTTGTTCATCTATAAAGCCTTTCCCAATTATTGATCATCAATAAAAACTTGCCTAATCATTGGTCATCCATATAACCTTGCCAAATTATTGATCATCCATACAACTTTGCCCAATCATTGGACATCCATAAAAACTTGCCCAATTATTGGTCATCCATAAAACCTTGCCTAATTATTGCTCATCTATAAGACCTTGCCCAACTATTGGTCATCCATACAATCTTGCTCTATTATTGGTTATCCATAAAACCTTGCCCAATCATTGGTCATCTATAAAAGCTTACCAAATTATTTGTCATCCATACAACCTTGACCAATTATTGATCATCCATAAAACCTTGCCCAACTATTGGTCATCCATACAACCTTGCCCAACTTTTGGTCATTCATAAAACCTTGACCAATTATTGGTGATCCATGGAACATTTCCCAATTATTGGTCATCTATAAAAGCTTTCCCAATTATTCATCATCATCATCATCATGTCGTGCTGGTAGCATGGATATCCCTGACCCTCTCTCACCACTTTTCCCTATTGTTCATCACCCTAGGCAGGTCTTCAGGACAACATCCCGTATCCTCACATAGTTGCTGAATGTATGTTCATGCTGGTCGTCCTGGTCATCGATAAAACCTTTATTAATTTTTAGTTATCCATAAAACCTTTCCCAATAATTGGTCATCTATAAAACCTAGCCCAATAATTGTTCATCCATACAGCTTTGCCCAATTATTGGTCATCCATAAAATTTGCCTACTTATTGATCATCCATAAAACTTTGCCCAATTATTGGCTATCTATAAAACCTTGCCCAATAATTGATCATCCATACAATTTTGTCTAATTATTGATCATCCATAAAACCTTTCCCAACTATTGGTCATCTCTAAAACTTTGCTTAATAATTGGTCATCTATAAAACCTTTCCCAATTCTTGGTCATCCATACAATCTTGCCAAATCAATGTTCATCCATAAAACCTTGTTCAATCATTGGTCATCAATAAAAACTTTCTCAATTATTGATCCTCCATGCAACTTTTCTTAATTTTTGGTCATCTAAGAAACATTTCCCAATTATTGGTCATCCATAAAACCTTGTCCAATAAATGGTCATCTATAAAACCTTTCCTAATTATTGGTCATCCATGAAACCTTGCCCAACAATTGGTCATTTGTAAAACTGAGCACAAATATTGGTTATCCATACAACCTTGACCAATTATTGATCATCCATAAAACTTTGCCCAATAAGTGGTTATCCATACAATCTTACAAACTATTGGTCATCGATAAAACCTTGCCAAGTTTTTGGATATCAATACAAACTTGTTCAATCATTGCTCATCCTTAATACCTTGCCCAATAAATGGTCATCTATAAAACCTTTCCCAATTATTGGTCATCCATAAAACCCTACTCAATTTTCGGTCATCTATAAAAATGTGCATAAATATTGGTTATCTATAAACTTTTGGCCAAATATTTGTCATCCATACAACCTTTCGCAACTATTGGTTATCTATAAAACCTTGCCCAATTATTGGTCATCTAAAAAAAACTTACCTAATTGATCATTCAGAAAACCTTGCCCAATTCTTGGTCATCTATAAAAACGTGACCAATTATTGGTCATCTATAAATGCTTTCCCAATTATTTGTCATCCATAAGACCTTTCCCAATAATTGATCATCCTTACAACCTTTCTTTCAATTATTGGTCATCCATACAACATTACCCAACTATTGGTCGTCTGTAAAACCTTGTCCCCTTTTTGGATATCCATACAACCTTGCCCAATTAGTGGTCATCTTTAAAAGCTTTCTCAATAATTGGTCATCCATGCAACATTTCTTAATTTTTAGTCATCTATAAAACCTTTCCCAACTATTGGTCATCCATAAAACCTTGTGCAAGTTTTCAAACTAAATCCTTGTGCCTCTCTACGATCGTGAGAACAAAAGATACTAACAATGTGCAAACATATTTTTAAATGCATTGGATAATGATTTTTCTGTTTTTCATTCTTCCTTTCATAAAAACAATTCAAAACAAAAATGATGGAAATATGCTTTTCAATTCAAGAAAGGGGAATTAGAGAATAATAATCAAATAAACATTCCACTGAATTTAACTCAAATGTTATTTAAAATTAATGACATTGTTTTCCCAATGTAGAAAATAATTATGCATTTTGAGCTTCAAATCTGGTTTGATTTGAAATAGTTTGAAGGTTGAATAAAATTAAAAACCAAATACATTTTCTTTTTAAAGAAAGGGCAAATTGTAGTGTGCCCTGTTACATTTAGAAGAAAGGAAATACAGGAATGCGGATAAGAATATTGATGAGTTTCAAGAAGTTTAATGACTGCTAGAAAGATAGCCCTTGTGCTGTGAGTTTATACATGAAAGAAAACAGTTGCAAATGACAGAGCCGGAATTAAACATCTAACCTTGAAGTTTCAAGGACCAGTGGGTCTAGGAGGAATTAATAAATGATGAAAGAATGAACTCCTGAAGAAACACTAGCCCAAAAATTAAATGTGCTCATATAATGTTGTGATGGTCTGTTCCTGCTGCTGGAAAAGTCAAGAAGAGTCAGTGAGGAAGAGGACATGGGAGTGATACACAGTTTTTTTTTATATTGCCAAGGGAGATCACCCGGGCAAAATGGCATCAGTCATTCTCATTGGACAAAATATATAAATTGAAACTCCAATGGCAAAATGATTCCCACACTAAATAATAATTTGAAATTCTTTCTTTCTGCTACATCTTGATATTTATTATAAATAATAGGATTAGTCAAAATTTTGCAATATTTTGGTCCATACTAGTTTGGGGTGTATATATCATGTGACTAAAACAGTTCAAACCAAGGAAGGTACCCACTGTGGTTGGTAGAATCATGGTAGTTGGTGTGCCAATATGCTCATTCCTTTACTCTGTGTGTGCTTTGAAAACAACACAGATGAATGTGCAATGTAGTCCCATAAGAGAACTTATGCTTAACGTATTCAAACTGATCATATTGCTGCAGAAGCAAGCAAAAGCATTAGTTGCACATAAGGTGAATGTGAAGTTAATCACTGTATAGTAACCAGATGGTTCAAGAAATTTTGTTCAGGTTGCATGAACCTTGATGATTAGATAAACTCAGGTAGGCCTAAAAGAATGCATTCCCAGGCTGAACTCAGAGAATAAAAGGTGAACTTATCATCTCACTGTTCAGTGTGGTTCATCACCTTCTCAACCTAAGCAAAAGCATCTGGAGCTGCTGAACTATAACTCATATTACCAAAATATGGCAAAATTTTGGAATCCCTGAAGTAAAAGCAGCTTGTAAGTGCTTGTGATTTTCTAAAAATTTTGATTTTCTATTTAAAGAATTTTATTAAAAATCTTCTCACTTATATATGAGATAGGGTAAATATATAGCTTTTGTAAATTTCCTTTTTGCAACTGGAACCAAATAAACAAGTTTCCCAGATGACACCCGGTTGATAAATTGCAGAGGGCAAGAGTAAAAACATTTACATTCCTTATCAGATGTGAAACATTGCAGTTAGCCTGTCCTTAAATGAGAGAATGCGATTACAATACAAAGAGTATAAATGTGCACTATCTGTGACAGATTGTACAACTTGTGATGTTTCCTTGTTTTATAACTATTAGAAATCACTAAGGAAAATCATGACAGAGCTGGCAAGATGAATGGAAAAGTGAAAAACAATATCTTAAGATTCCTTATTTCAAAGCAACTGATGAGACTAGACAATTTTTATTGATATGTGATTGGTCAGTGATAGAGAAATTGTTGATTTGAATATTGATTTTGTGATGCAATTTACATTTTATCAAAGCAAATATAGAGCTAGTAAAAATACATTCCGTTCTTTTTAACAATCCAATTTCTTTCATCTTGGAACAGTATATATATATATATATATATATATATATGCATAAATATGTAAATTAATATCTCAACTCTTTATGTTGTTTCATGATGAAAAGTGCCGTGTTTTAGAGATACAATTATCAGATAAAATTCAGCTGAGTTGCATCTGATTATTTTATTTTTCATACAAGAAAGAAGTAGTTTTATTCTTCCCTGTTTTATTATTCCCTTCCATCTGGGTGCATGAAAAAGAGAGACAGAATAATAGATTGGAGGTTACAGAGAGAAAAGAAGGAACAGAATAATAAACTGAGGATTACAGTGAGAAAAAGAGGGGTAGAATAATAGATTGGAGGTTACAGAGAGAAAAGGAGGGACAGAATAATAAACTGAGGGTTACAGAGAGAAAAAGAGGAATGGAATGATAAATTAGAGGTTACAGAGAGAAAAGGAGGGACAGAATAATAGATTGGAGGTTACAGTGAGAAAAAGAGGGACAGAATAATAGATTGGAGGTTACAGAGAGAAAAGGAGGGACAGAATAATAGATTGGAGGTTACAGAGAGAAAAGGAGGGACAGAATAATAAACTGAGGGTTACAGAGAGAAAAAGAGGGGTAGAATAATAGATTGGAGGTTACAGAGAGAAAAGGAGGGACAGAATAATAGATTGGAGGTTACAGAGAGAAAAAGAGGGGTAGAATAATAGATTGGAGGTTACAGAGAGAAAAGGAGGGACAGAATAATAGATTGGAGGTTACAGAGAGAAAAGGAGGGACAGAATAATAAACTGGGGGTTACAGAGAGAAAAAGAGGGGTAGAATAATAGATTGGAGGTTACAGAGAGAAAAGGAGGGACAGAATAATAAACTGAGGGTTACTGAGAGAAAAAGAGGAATGGAATGATAAATTAGAGGTTACAGAGAGAAAAGGAGGGACAGAATAATAAATTGGAGGTTACAGTGAGAAAAAGAGGGATAGAATAATAAATTGGAGGTTACAGAGTGAAATCCACTGAAAAGCAGAAATTCTTTTGCTTTCTCTCCAGTTTTATTAAGCCTGCAGACTCTCTATTGAAGAGATAATTTTTTTATTCTTGTGCAGCTGAAATCAAAGACATGCCTATTCAAAGTATGACAGATTTAAATGAAAAATTTGTCTTATTCAGTTACGAACAACATTTTGGATGAAGTTATTGTTCATGTTGAGCAAAGATTTAAAACAATGGGAGACTTCAGATTTGTTGAGTTTTCAAACTTACAAAAAAATTTTTCAACAAAAGTATTTTCAACTTTGGATGTAATTTAAAAACAGCTGTTTTCCCATATTGAAAGACCCAAAAACAAGTTGGACAATCCCTACAACCAAAGGGAATGCAGAAATAAACAGGGAAGTTAGGTCGATAATTGGAAGATATGAAAAATCCTGGAACTATACTCTAAAAGACAAGGCCTATGACACAATCATACTGCTTAGTTGGGCATAAAGGAAAGAAACTGAGCTTACCTGGGGTGGGTTCTCACAAGGGGACCCAGTCCATTGCAGCTATAACTAAGATATAGAGGGAAAGATGAATCCAATATTGCTTCATTTCTTACAACGTAACTTGCTGTTTTCTCCCACCTTTCTTTAAATTTTATGTGGTCCAAGCCTTTTCTGTCACTTCTAATCATGAGTCTAAGCTTTAAAGGAACAGATCAGACTGAAATGATAAAAGTTTTCACTGTCATACAATTCCTTCTATCATGTCCTCCAGATCACCAGATTGGTTTGGTTTGGTTTCTTTGTTTAATGGCATATAAACCTTTGTAGTTCATTTAATGCCAGAGTCATTCTCCTAGAAGAACAGTAGTGATACTATTTATCCCATAGCTGGGAGGAAAAGGGGGTTCATACCATTCCCAAGGGCATTTGCCTGAAAGTGAATGTAAAAGCACGACTGGAGTATGAACTCGCTTACTACGATTCCGTAGTCCATCACTTTAACCATTACAGCATGGGGACATCTCCAGATCACCATACGTGTTATGGCCAGAATCACAAGAAACACCCTACATTTTACATCTGTCCATGGAGGATCAAAATCATGACCAGTGTTAAGCAGCACAAACTGTTTGGGATTGATGTGGTCTGTCACTTCTCTGATGTTGTCCAAAATGGGCAAACCGGCTTGCAGAGGTGGAAAGTGAACTCAGCTGTTTCTATAATTACTCTGCTGCAGTGAAGGGTAATCAAACATGTATGCCAGACCCTCTTTGAAGACCCAGCCATTGAAGGTTAATGAATTCTGATTGAGTCACCAGGTGAGTGGGAACTCACAGTTGTTAAGATAGCTTGTCCATGGCACCTGATTACATAGGGAGGGAATCTTTTCTAATGATAAACTGAGCTGCTTCTCAAGCAAGTCCAAAATGGTGCTCACTATGAACTCCCTATATTGTACCTTTCAAGGTTGTGAAAGGTCACAGGACTAAGGATGCTTGTGTAGGGCCTTTCTGAATTCATGGAAATATGGCGCTTCATCTCCGCCTTGGAGTTAGATTTCATCTTTAGAAAGGTACTATTTACCAACCCCTCCGCTCGGGCAGGATATGACACAAGGTCAATTTTTAAGCGGAGTTTAACAGGTTTGAATTCAGAGTTTTCCTTCTCCTAGACTAGTTGCCTCACCAAGGCTGAAGAACCTAGTCCGTCCTACTATTTACCCATAGTTGGAGGGAGAATAAGGGGGTTCATACCTTTCCCAAGGGTATTTGCCCAAAAGTGAACGTAATAGCGCGACTGGAGTACGAACTCGCGTACTACGATTCCGCAGTTCATCGCTTTAACCATTACACCACGAGGACACCCCATCTTTAGAAAGGTGACCCTAATCTTAAGTCCCCATGTCACATTCCCCATCAAAGATTGACGAAGTTTTGGAGGTGCCCGTGGTGTAGTCGTTATCGTCGTAGGAATTGGACACGGTGACACAAGTTCAAATCCTGGACGAGACTGATTGCATTTCACATAGCACTAATACCCTTGGGAAAGGTATGAATCCAATTATTCTCCCTCCAGCTATGGGTAAATAGTAGGACAGACTAGGTTCTTCAGCCTTGGTTAGGCAACTAGTCTAGGAGAAGGAAAACTCTGAATTCAAACCTGTTAAACTCCGCTTAAAAACTGACCTTGTGTCATATCCTGCCCGAGCGGAGGGTTGGTAAATAGTATCAAAGATTGACGAATGATTGAAATGTCAACCTCTCAGCAAGAAAGTGACTTGCCAAGTCAGTCATCCCATGGCCTCCATTACAAGGACGCTATCAGCAAGCTTTTCTGTGGACCATTGACTTGCTATCTTTCCATAGAAGCAAGAAGTGGAATCATTTTAATGCCAACAGCCTGGGTGTCAGAGATGGCCTAAGAGGAGGAGGGGACCTTATTTCCCCTTTTAACTGCCTTGGTCTGCTCCTCTCCGAATTCAGGTTACTTCTTTTTAGAAACAGCCTTGAAGAAAGAGGTTTTATCCCCTTTTAACTGCTACAGTCTGCCCCTCTCCAAATGTAGATCCTTTTCCTCAGAGAGGGCCTTGGAGGAGGGAGCCTTTTTTCCCCTTTTAGGTTCTTTCTTTATTTTAGAGATCGGGCCTTTTGCCTCCTTTTGACCACTTCTGTCTGCCCCTCTTCAAATTTTAGTTTTTTTCTTTTTCTTGGAGAAGGCTTTGAAAGAAAAAGCTCATGGCCTGGAACTCAAACTTGTCTAGCTTTTGGACAAAACAGATGAAATGGCAGTACCTACATGTTGGCAAACAGTGGAAATGCCTCCAGAGAATCCTTGATAAAGTAAAAAGCTCCCAACCAAAAACAGGTCATTAAAAAAGGAGAGCCCTAGAAATATTAAAAAAGCTAAGGAAGCAGAAGTGTGTGTCAGTGAAAGAAGAGCATGGTTGCACCCTCTCTTCTTGACCAAGCAATGAACCCATGTACAAGAAAAACAAACTAAAAAAAAGCACAGGTGCACTCTTATTCAATGTAGTATTTTGTCTTACTTGAGACTGGGCAATAAACCCAGACTTCTGGAAACAAAAGTTGACCAACAATTAACTTAAAGAAGACTATTTGTCATTCCCTTTAGTTAAGTGCCTGACCACTATGTACCCTATACTATCAGCGACAACTGATTTTATAACAAAGCAGGGCTGTTTCTCTGCCAGGTCAGCATTTGTCAGATTTGGGGCAGGAAGCTTCTCTTTTTGTATAATAAGGAAACAGGTCATTATACTATCAAGAGAAGTTTACAAATATTACTTTCTATATTCAACAATCAAAAAATACTTCTGAGATGGCCTGCAGAATAAGATGTATTGAAAATAGTTTTTCGCTTTGTAATGAAAATTCCATTCACTGACAAAATGATAATGTGTTGATAGCTCAGTTCGCTTTCAGTTTGCGATAGAAAATTCCATTTATTGACGACAGGTTATGTGGTGTTCCTCAAAATCAAGATCCCCAATGTGAGTTGCTAGAGGCTACAATAAACTAAACCAAGCTCTGGCATAAGTAACCAAATTACTACATCTACTTCTGACCATACCAGCCACATCAGCTTCCTGTGTGAGATCATCTTCTTCACTAAAGAGTGTAAATAATTTTGAGGTGTTCCCAAAATCAAGAGTGATGATTACATGACTTAAAATATTTTGAACATAGAGCATGGTACTGATACTTTTTACTACACAGTGATCAATGAATTTGCCAAAAAGAAGGAAAGAATTGAATTTATTTACAAATACATTTTAGTAACACTTTATTTATAGATTTTACAATTTTTTGATGGAACTAATAACAGTCATCATCATTGCTAGGGTACAGCAGATGGCCGGGGGACATCAAGTCCAGTGGAGATGGGTATCAAGTCTGAAGAGCGATCTGTTGGTAGAAGTGTATTTTTCCACATTAAAATTAGTTAATTCCACATTCACAGATGGGGGTAATTGGCAAATAACTTTCTAGGGGTGCAAAGCATGGTTCTCATTTTCCCTCTCTACCTTGGCGATTAGCCTGCATAATAGACTGCATGCTCTAGTTCCCAAGTCACCCTTCACCACTGATTACACACACACACACACTCACAAACACATACACATGCTTAAGTTTGGTTTAAGACCATAGACCTTTTTTATGATCTTATGTTTTTTTCTCAAGCTTTCTTGCAAATGTTGCATATTGACCTCCGACCCGGCCAAGCTGTCAAAAAAAGAAATGCACCGGTGTAAATAACAGGTGCATCCGGTTGAAGATATCAGGAGATCAGGGGTGACCTTGACTGTCAAGGGGTTGACATGAGTGCAAAATTGTGATGCTCGTCTTTATTGTGTTGAATATGTTTCTGCATGCATATGTGTATGTATAGTTGTTCATGCCTATACAACACAAAATCCTGGGCAACTTCTCTATCAAAGAACCCTGATATCAAAAAAATAGCCACAAAGCAAGAGAAAAAAGAATAAGATCTTAAAAAAGAAAGTTTCCGTGGTCTTTAACCATATTTTTATCAACAATAACATACTGCCAAAATATTCAATATATTTTTATCATTAAGGGTTTTCGAACTATTGTCTTCATCTTTATTGTTATTTCCACAATGTTTCAGCCGATATGTCCTCCGGCCTTCTTCAGGTGTTTGTCGAACTTGGGAACCTTCACAGAACTTTGAACTACGTCCTGAGGTTGAGGGAGGGGCACTACTTCTTTCCTTATAATGCTGAGAAAATCTTGTTTCTCATTTTTAGGCAGCATCAAGTACCATTTTTTGAGTCTTTGGTATAACTCAACCTGGGATTGAACCCCAGTCTCCTAGGCCATTGGCAAATACTCTACTCACTAGGTCAATGGGCCGATATGATATATATATTGAATATTAGTTGTCTAAATTTCTGAGACAAAGCTTGTTGATTTTTATCATTAAGGGTTTTCGGACTATTGTCTTCATCTTTATTGTTATTTCCACAACGTTTTGGCCGATATATCCTCCAGCCTTCTTCAGGTGTTTGTCGAACTCGGGAACCTTCACGGAACTTCGAACTACGTCCTTTATTGAAATCATCTGGATCGCCAGTTCTGATTCCATTAGCCAGCAGGACACATGGCATAACAGTTATAGGCGTTGGTTCCCTAAGCTTCTAAAGAGACAATCATCTGGAGGTTGCAGGTTCAATCCTCACTACAGGTGAGTAACAATACAGGAATACTTAACACTTGTACCTGGTTATGGCTATTTGGTTAGAATTCAATGCTAAAAGTACGTCCAACACACAAAAAGGGGGTGTCTTCATGGTGTAATGGTTAAAATTGCCGGACTGCAGTATTGTAGAAACCAATTTTGGACTCCAGTCGTGCTATAACATTCACTTCCATCAAATACCCTTGGGAAAGGTATGAACCCCTTCCAGCTATGGGTTAAATAACATCACTGCTGTTCTTCAAGAAGGATGGCTTTGGCATTAAATAACCCATGAAGGTTGATATGCCATTCAACAAAGAAATCAAATTCAACCCACAAAATCTTTATGAAACTGGATGCTATCTCACCGGATGATTAATAATGTGGAATTTGGAGTTGTGAGTTATTACCTTGCCTAACATTTTTAATCATTGTTAGTATATGTGTGTGTGTGTGTGTGTGTGTGTGTGAGAGAGAGAGAGAGTATAAGCTGTAATTTTTCTTTAAACTTGTGTGTGTATACAATTCTGTGATGATTCTTTGTAATAGTAAGCCTCTCTTTCAGTATGTTTGTGTACATACATATTTATAAAATCAAAATACTAAAAATGAGAAGCAAGATTTTTTTCAGTTTAAGATGGATTGAAAATTCAGTTTCAACAAATTTCTTACTGCCCCTTGAAAAGAATTTTTGTCCAAATCTCAAACTAAAATCTTTCTCTAAATATGTACTAATTTCAATAATCGTGATGGCATTTGATTTTCACATTTTTGTCGGTGTTTGGTTTTCTCTATCTCGAAAATTCCAAACAAATAACATATTAAAGTAGAGAACTATTTGTATCAAAAAAAGATATTCTTGTCTATGATTTTAAATGCTATACTCGTGACAACCAAAGGGCTTCTGCAATTGTTGAATTGTACAATGCTGCAAGAATTCAGTCTCATTTTAAAGAATTTTTACACAAATTACATGCCATCAGATTTTACACATAAACAAAAACCTGTGGAAAGTCTTTGAAATTTATCGTCAGGTATAAATGTTTTTCTTTTTTTATTTCACAGTAATTTTCTTTTTAATCTGATCAAAGGTCAAAGGTTGAAGGTATTCTTTCAAATCAAAGTTGTTTAAACTAATGAAAGCTGAGAACTTTTACCACTAGAGTTCTGAACCAGATTTTTAAATTAAATCTTTTCTTTCAAATGCAAGAGACCACAATAAAGACAGAAAAAAGTTCATAATCAAGACAAAATAATTGATCACATGATCAATTTTGACCAATTGGAAAAGTGCAACAAACACACTTAGTCACCAATACATAAAGAAAACTGCTTGTTTAAATATTTTTTAATGCTTGCAATCATTTTTAATAGAGGACAGAAAACTTACATTGGAAATAAGATGACAAGATCTCTAGAATGTAACCTTTGCTTTTGTTAAGATAATTGAACCAATTGTTGTTGTCATAAAATTCTGTACATAAAAATGACAAGCAGAAGAAGAAATTAATAAGAAATAAACAAAGAAGCTTTATCAGGTACCATTTGCAGATTTCAGCCTTTGAGATTTTCCCAATGTCTTCCCTGCCTCTAACCCAAAGTTTGATATTGATTGCAAAGAATAAAAAAATAAATAAATATCTATATAATAATGAAAAGACAAATTTTCTTTTATGCTATCTTCTTTCACAAATGACCTTCTATAAATGCAGAAAATATAAGCAAACTCCAAAGTAGCTTGTAAAAGATTAAATACAATACACAAATAAAATTCTGCTCTCTACCTTTTCCAGATTTCTTCCAAATTATCTTCATTATTTTCCTATTGCGTCTTTTATGAACATAAAATCAAATGCAATTTATTTATTTCAGTTTCAAGCCATAAAATGGACAATGGACGGAGGTCCAAATATCAGTTAAAAAATCTTCCTTACATGCAAAAAGGAATAGATATCATCATCATCATCATTATCAAGGAGTTCTGACAGCACAGATTCTTTTTATACTCCCTTGATCCTATTTACCAACACCTCTGCTCAGGCAGGATACGACACAAGGTCGATTCTTAAGCGGAGTTTAACAGGTTCGAATTCAGAGTTTTTCTTCTCCTAGACTAGCTGCCTCACCAAAGCTGAAGAACCTAGTCTGTCCTACTATTTACCCATAGCTGGAGGGAAAATAATTGGATTCATACCTTTCCCAAGAATATTAGTGCTATGTGAAATGCAATCAACCTCATCCAGGATTTGAACTCATGTCACTGTATCCATTTCCTGCGACAATAACCATTACACCACGGGCAAATTATACTCCCTTGATATCTGCCCCAATCAGCCATCACTCTTAGTAAATCCTCTAAATGGCATTCAGAGTCTGAGCAGTACAGATGAAAGTAAGCTTTTGCTGGTCAGCCAACACAGGTGTATATATGTGAAGGAGTCTATCGGAGAATTTTGCTCATGAGTTTGGCTTTAGTGCACTTGCAGTTCCAAGCATGTCATGATGAAATAGGAGGTAAGTAGCCATACAACTACTGTTTCGTAGAGTGCTGCTTCCAGGATTTATTGAAAACAACATTCTTGTGTAGTTAGCTTTTTCTCCTGGAATTTTGTGAATGTTCAAGTGGAGCAACTATGCAGTAGTATTGACAAGGCCTGGAAGAATTCACATTTTATCTGAGAGATCAGATTTTTATATGGCCAGTAACCTATCAATGAATCAAATTAGTTTCATTTTGATCATAAAATCAGAATCTGTACTTGTTTTAAAACCCATTCCTAATTAAGATTAGGAAGCTATTTATATTACAAGAAATGACCCTGTAACATTGAAATAAGCCATACTGTTTATAATTCAGGTGTACCCACTTCAGTTACATTAAATTTTGTTTCAAGTATGAATATTGATAAAATAGCATTAGAACAAATTATAAAATTTACTTTGAAAATTGCCTTGAGATAACCAATGCACATTGAATAATGTTTTATAACATCTTTTAAACAATTTATAATTATATCTTTTCTTTTCATTAGTAGAACAGAAGAAAACATTTCAACCCTAAAATGCATCAGATACATTAAAATATTATTAAGCATTTTGAAAAAATAAAAACATTTGATATTTGTCAGTTGTAATTCAAATTGCAAGCTTATCACATCAATAAATTCAGATAATCTTTGAACAATTGCCATACACAATTTAGTTTTGTAAATAAAAAGAAATACTTCACTGAAGTTCATAAGATAATCAATAAAGATATGAAGTGAATGAAAAAAAGCTAATCTTTAACTGATATTGTTTACTATAAACGAAACTTTAAACAAGTTAAATTTAGTGATCATGAAAACTGAGAGTGAAATAAAATATAAAACATTCAACAAATATCTTTTATTTTCATTTTTAGATGAAGTATTTTCTACTATTAATTGTGACTGATATTTTCTTTCATCTGAATTTTTAGTTGCCTTTTTATCATCACAATTTATTCTGGCTATTAATCTACAACAATAAGGAGCAGTGTGAATTTAAATTCTCTTCTTTGACTCAAAGAAGATTGGTTGAATGCTCCAGCAGTTTGATTGATTGATTGATTGATTGATTGTTTGGGTTTTATGGCATATCAACTTTTGTTGGTTATTTAATGCCAAATCCATTTTCATTCAAATAAACAGTTCTGTTTCAAACAAGTCCATTTAGCATAAAAAACAGTTCTAATTCAACCAATTCAGTTTAGCATAAGTACACAGTTTAAATGTCAAAACTGTCCAAGCAATTCAGTTTAGCATAAGTTTGCTCTTTAGTTCTATTTGAACCATATATAGGATCCTATCGGATGCTACCACTCTGAGCCAGAGTGGACCTAGGAGCGATGGCAATGAAGGGGTACTCCACATTCCCCAAAGCTCCTGTATTACTGGAACCTCACCATCATATTGTTTAGTGTATTACCCAGGACACTTGTTGGGGTAGGGTCTTACCCCTCTGCAGAGAAGCAGTTTGTGTATTCTACTGCCCCAGCCGACTTGGCAAGCCTCAGTTGTTTTAACCAACTTACCATATATACTTTTATATCATGCGAATTTCTAAGATAAGAATTTTAGCCTAGTATTAGTGGGTCACACCATATGTGTGTTACAAACTTCAAGTATGTAAATAGTATGCCAACAATTTCCAGTTGTAAAAGTCCACAAATAGTTCTGTTTTATGTAAGATATTGATGTCATACGAATATTGTTTTACTGTAGTCAATTATTCTAAACCTTATTTTATTTTCTTATCATCCAGTTATAAGATTAGTTATGATTTCAAAAATCTAACAGCCTAAACCAACCAGCCCTGATAGTCATTAATCAAAACTGAATGTCAATAAAACCTTTGTCTTTCTATTCCAAAATCGTTGATGCCATGGTTAAAAGAAACACCTGGATACTTTTTCTTTTATAAAATGACAATTTGAGTTTAAGAAGAATAGATGCAGTTTACATTTATTCATAAATACAATAATTTAAAAGCTGGTATTCCAAAGTAAAATAACAGTACTTTACTTTTTTGGTTCATGTACTGATATCTCATCAGCTGTGTTTACATTGCTGTAGTGCAGTATTTTCATTAAAATCACTCAAAAAATTATGAAAAGCTGAAGTGAAAATACATTTCCACAAACATATGTAAGCCATAGCCTAGCCTAGCCAACTAAAAATGGAACTTGTATGATACTCTGGATATATGCTGAAATCATTTTTGGAAATCACATTTCTGAGATCAGATCATATTCAAGTATATATAATGATTACTAAGATCCATTGTTTTGCAGAAACCCAGATAAAAATTTTCCAACTCAACTTACTATTTTTGATCTCTCATTAAAATTTGATTCAATTCATTTTTTCAAAATGATAGTCTACCATTGACTGTTAACAGTTAAATAGTTTAATGTGAACACATTGAATCTCTAATGAATATTTGCAAAGTCAGTCTTTTGGAAATTTCTAAGGAATGATTGGGTCAACTTTTTCTATAATAACAAATGATAAATTGATAAAAATTCTTCATTATTAATTGATGCCATCATTCTTTTATTTATTTTAAAGCCAAACTGAAAATGAAGAATAATAATGCCAAAAGGAGATTCAACTTTATTCTATGAAATATTCATAAGAGGAAAAAATCTCCAGAACATTAATTTCATTGGAGCATCAATAAAGAATGAAAAAAATGCCAATAACCATAATTTCAAGACATCTATGAGTGATGGTTCCTCGTCAAATGCCAGACTTAAGGATAACAAGTCTAATTTAGGTTTTGAATCAATGAGATTTAGTTCAAGTGGGAGAATTCACGCTTTTAACATTCACAATAAGCAACTCATATAAACATATAAATGTTCACTGGAACATTTCGCTGAATTCAATGGATTCTCTTTTCTGTTCTTTTTTTTTAATCAAATATTTTTATTTTTGTACTGAGTGATTTGCTTCTTCTTTTTTTTTTGTCTTCGCTTTGGCAAATTTCACAAACCGTCCAGTCTGAAGCTGATGTCTGCCTGAATGCATTCGCTCAAAGAAGACTATCAAATGTTTATTATTGCTGTTCTTGCTTCAGTGAAAGCACAAAAGGCCTAATGAAAGATTTTGCAGACAAGGTGAAGAAAAACGAAGCACTTAGCAAGTGACACTGCAATAATATATTTTTTATTTCTTTCTTTTTATTATTCAACCAATATTCACACTTCACTCATTCTTGCTTTCTTTTGCTATCTTTGTCTTCTTTTTCTTTTCTCTTCTTTCCATTCATTGCCAAAGCCTTTAACTAAAAATGTTCCTTTTATTCAAAATTGATGTCTTTCTACTTTACTGATTTATGAAGAGGAAAGTGGCTAATGATATTCTAAAATTTGATTAAGACCTTAAATCAACCAATACATTGATGGGCATAAATTCTCTTTTGCAAATTGTAGAATATTGGTGGTCAAAATATATGAGTAAAGTCCAAGGGACGTACGTCAATTCAATGGTCTCATTCATATTTCTCCAAAAATGCAACTGGTTCTGCATTTATACACTCTGCAACAAAGGAGATAATTCCCTCTTGTCTCTTGTGCAAATTTTAAAATAATAATTACAGCTACAAACAACATTACTCAAAAAGAGTTGGATGTTGATGATGATGATGGTGATTCAGAAACAATGCTATCACCACAAACAATTTCAGAAACCAACAAAATAGTTGAGATTTGGGAGAAAACAAAATAGAAGTTATTTCAACTCACTAAAGGCCATTTAATTCAGAAATTTAAGAATCGAAGTATGAGTCAAAAATTTCAAATTTATACAAAGAAATATGAGTCTAGTTATAAGAAAAGAAATGGTTGTGTCACAGTTTTAGTCATCCAAAGAATTCATTTTCCTAAAAGTACTTTAAAACCTAAAAGTGAAGAGGTCAAAAACAGAACCCTTCCCAAGAAGATACAGAGAAAAGAAATTGAATTCACATAGAGTAATTTTGATTCATATTCTTGTATGATCTTTCTCAAAGAAAATAGAAAAAATGAGATTTGTTTTCATGGTGGACCCTAAACACTATTCTTTGAAAACTTGTTGCTTTTGAAACAATAAGAAGCATAATTATCATAAAAGTTGATTATGATTGGAATTCATTTGTGTCATCTAGGCAGAGGGATTGAGACTATGATTGAAGAAAGAATTTAAAAGGAACACTGACTAATATATTTTTTAACTCAATGAGAATTATAAAGAGAGAACTGGATATTTTAGAAAACTTTTGGTCTCTTGATCCCCAATAATCAATAAAAAGATACCTCCAAGCAAGAAAATACCATGAATAATTATGACAAAAATAATATTACAATATAAAAAGATAATTTATCATTAAACCAATCTTAACTGCAATTCTGATTAGGAAAAAAAAAGAAGATAAAACAGTTCTATGAATATTTATCCTCTATGGGGTCTCAAGGCAAGTCGTGTTGCTGTTTGCTATCTGACTCCATTCTGAGTTATTCTATTTTTACCCCACATTATCTTGCTGATTTAACTTCTTGAATATGAAGGCTGTAAAGGAATTATATGAAAGAAGAAGATAGTAGAAGATAGGAGACAAAGATATCTTTTATATTTTGCCTTTATTTCTGGGTTCAACAACCATTCAGTGGGTGAGAAATTCTTCTTGAATACAGATGAAATGGTTGAATCTGTTGCGGAGCCGATAAGTGAGTTGACCCCGCTAATGAATTTTAATTTAATGCATGCGAGTAGTGACAACCAAAGATAATGAAGGGGACAAAGAGGCAAGGTAACAAATACAACAAGGATGGCAATATATTGTCAGAAATTACAGACGTGGTCGTAGTGTTCGGTCTCCAGCTAGATGGGCAATGTCGGTAGCTGGTATGTTCAAGTCGTAGGTGCGGTTAGATGATCGTTGCTGGAAGCTGAGATCAGTTGAGTCGTAGAATGCAGGAGTGTCTGTAACAGCATCATAGTTGAAGTCAGTGCTGGCAGCTTGGTAGCATACAAATTGAGCGAGCGTGGTTTGCTAAGACTTAATTGCGTCTTAGTACTGCAGACCGAGTGAATGAAGGGAGAGATGGCGGCTAAGGTTTGCCAGGGCTTAGCATATACGCAGTCAAGCGAGCGGATTTATGAAGCTAGGGCCTTGTCATGCCCCTAGCTGTGCGGGCGTATCGTTTATGGTGGCTATGGCTTTGATGTGCCAGATAGCTGTTTGGGCGTATCGTTGACTGTAGCTATGGCTTTGTCATGTCAATGCTGTACGGATGTATCGGGTGGTAGGTAAGGCTGTTTCGCGCCAAAGCTGTGCGGACGTGTTTGATGGTAGCTAAGGCTGTTCACGCCAAAGCTGTGCGGTTGCTAAGGCTTTTCATGCCAAAGTTTTGAGGGCAGATCGAGACGATAGCTAAGGCTTTTTGCGCCAAAGCTGTGCGGTAGCTAAGACTTTTTGTGCCAAAGCTGTGAAAGTGGATCAAGACGATAGCTAAGGCTTTTCGTGCCAAAGCTGTGCAGTAGCTAAGGCTTTTCGCGCCAAAGCTGTGCAGTAGCTAAGGCTTTTCGCACTAAAGCACTACCGAGTGAGCAAGCCAGGGGGCCGCAGCTAAGATTGGCGTTATCTTAGCGCTGCACAGGTAGCGAAGTGGTAGCTAAAGGCTAACCCGTGCCTTTAGCGCTGCGCAGACGAACAGACGAGCGAAGCCTTCAGTGCATATCGATGCAAAAAAAAAAGGAGAGTGAATCTACCACAAGAAGTGGGACTCAGCCTTGTAGCAAGGTGATTTGTAAAAAAGAAGGGTGTTGAATCTACCACTAGAAATGGCGGTGAGGCGAAGGCAACCATGAATAACGTAGGATTCTTTTCCTCGTATGAGCTCCGCAAAGAATGTGCCAATGAGCGTTGAAAAAAGGCTTGTTGATATTGAGAAGGTGCTATGACACACAGCCCCAGCTGCGTGTTTTAGTCATGGACTGATGGTGAAAGAGAAGACTACTACCAGTGGAAAGGTTAGCCAATGCGTCGTCTAAAGATGGACACATGGAGTTCTCCACCAGTTAGCAAGAAAGATCAAGGTGTTATCCCTCTGCTGGTTGCTGCTCAAAGAGAGTGAGAATCCTCCTTTTGTCGGGAGGGCTCCTTTTCTTCATGCGTGCATACCTCCTCTTCCTGTCAGAGGCCTCTGGGAGTTTCTGCATATTTTAATAATTATTTTTAATTCAATTGAATTTTTTTCCTATTCCCTACACCTCTGCCCACCTAAAAAAAATGTTCTCCACATTTGTGAAGTGATTTTTAAAGATTCTTTTACAAACAGAAATCAAACAATTGGTAAAAGATAATAAAAAACAAAATTAATGATTCTTCTTTTATTCATTTATTCTAATGTATTTTAAAGATATTTTTTCCAATGAAGAGACCTATATTAGTTTCATAGGACTGTCATAGGTACACCTGGATATAAGCAAAGACCAAGAGAAGATTGTCAATTTTCTACTAAATAAGTTTAACTATACTAAAGACTAGAATAGTTAAGATACAACCTAGAGTAGAAGGGGTACTCCCTACTTCCCAGATCTCCAGAACTGTAGTCTCATTATCAGATGCAGTTTGATGTCATACCCAGAACAAACCCTTTTTTTGGGTAGATAGTACTACCTCTCTTTAGGAAATACAGTCAGAATATTCTTAGTTTTACTGATTGGGCAAGCAGTGATTCAAGTAATCGTGCAATTTTCCTGCTTCAAACCATTCTTATTAACATAAGCGCAAAATTCCTTCAAAATTTGCAAACTTACACCTTTCCAAACTTAATGTTTGCGGGGAAATATTTTCAACTTGAATTTTGTTTGTTTCAATCAAAATACAAACTAATGAGAAAGAATTTACTTTTCAGAAATCAATCAGCCAACCATAAGAGATTTTTATGCTTGAGTTCAAACTCCATCATCAATTTCTGAAGAACAGCACAAAAGTATGAATGGTGTCCTTGTGATAAGTAAGGCTTATAAAAACAATGTTAAAAATAAATCCTCTTGCTTTAAAGATGTTGGCATAATTTGGAAAATACCAATCTAGTCATTATAATCCATAGGGAATCTAAAATATTTCCACATGAACAAAAGTGTTCTGGGAATAAATAGAGAAAATAGATTGTATTGTATTGATGTTTTGATATAAGAAGATTTTGTATTCCAAAATAATCATCGGATAGAATAATGCCAAGTGTCTCTCACTAAGTCTCCCCTTGCACTGTCTCCAAACATCCAAGTCTAGAATAACAATGGCAAAAGACAACACACTCTTCAGTCAATATTTGTCAGAGGAGGATGATGACAGAATCATGAAATACATTAGATTGATTCAAATACTTTTTTTTCCTTTCCTTGTGATCAGTTTTTTATTTTTATTTTAATAAAATGAAGCAGTAACTTTAATTTTGCCTTTAGATTTTTAAAAATTGAATAAAAAAAGATCTCTCAAAATCTGAACACAAATATAATTTTCTAGTTTAAAGAAACCTTTGAGGAGTTAATATTGTTCTCTATTGCTCCAAGCTGAGAAACTCATAAATTATTGGGGTGTCCTCATGGTGTAATGGTTAAAGCAATGGACAGTAGATTCATAGTAAGTGAGTTCAAACTCCAGTCATGCTACTACTTTCACTTTCAGACAAATACCCTAAGGAAAGGTATGAATCCCCTTATCCTCTCAGCAATGGGTTGAATAACACCACTGTTGTTCTTCCAAAAAAAAAGGATGGCTTTAGCATGAAATAACCTACAGAAACAAAGAAACCAAACCAATCATAAATTATCATCTTTTATATTAATTTTACTCAAGCAGATGCATTTTAAACACGACACGAGAACAATGGAAAAATTTACAATTAAAAGAAGTAGAAAATACAGAATATTTGTATATTGTGCTAAAAACAAAATGAGAAAAATGATTTTTTTTTACCTGTGATCAAATAAAACTGTTAAAAATTTGATCAGAAAACTTACCAGCATTTATTTATTTATTTTTTCTTCCTTCAAAATTAAAAGGAAGACATTCATCTTGAAATATTTCACTTAATCCATCAGCAAAAATTTATGTAAAAAATCTAGAAATTTCTTAAATGTTTGGCTTTTCAATAAAAATGGAGGAATTGTTTTTGTGTGTACGTGTGTGTGTGTGTTTGAGAGAGAGAGAGAGAGAGAGAGAGAGAGAGAAAGAGCATATGTATGACAAAGCATTTACTTTTAAAACTGCATTTACTTCAAAGTTTCATGCCTGAAACAAAGTAATGGTGAACAATTTTAAAGCAAATTTATAATTTATCATGCAGCTTAATCCAGTTTTGTCTTTAAAACATAGAGCAATGTATTATTAACAAAGTTAAGTAATATTTATAAATTTGTTGTATATCAACTTTTATAGGTTATTTAATGCCAAATCCATTTTATAAAAATATGTATTAAATATATATGATTTGTAAATGAAATAGGTTTTAGGTAACATTTTTCGATTAGTCAGGGCACATGTCTTTGTACATAGTTAAATGGTTTCAAGTATTGCTTTCAAACACTAATAGTTCTATTTGGACACAGTTTCTTGTATTGTTATTTAACATTAGTAATCCTATTTGTCAAGTATTGCAATATGATTTAATACTAATAATTTGTTTGCACACAGTTAAATTGTTTCAAGTATTGCTATTTAATACCAATAATTCCATTCAACATTATTCATTCATTTTCAAAATTAAATGGTTTTAATATTGCCTAGTAGTAGCTATTGAAAAGGGGGCCTTTGGGTCACCCTTGACTAAGGTCGACCAACTTAACTTATAAATAAAGAACGCTTAATATCTGTGATAGAGCATATATATTTAAGTTAGGATAGCATAGACAGAGACAACAGTGCTTGATAATGGTCAGTTTCTCACCTCTATGATCACTGGACCAAGATGGATTGTCAAATAAAGCAATTCACTAAGAGACTATGGGTCCAATGATTGCATAGGCAAGAAACTGGCAGTCACCAAGCACCACTGATTCTATATATTTGCTATCTTAACTTTATATATATATATATATATATATATATATATATATATATGGCTTTTGGTTTCACAAATAAAATTTTATGAAGGCACTTTTTGGTTGGTGTAGCCTCACTGTTGACTGATGAGGCTTATACAAAAGAGACAGGACTAGGCACAATGGCTGTGGGGGGATTCCTGAAAAGTTGCTGATTTTGTTGCAGCATGGTAGGTTTTAAATCCTTTATGTATCAATCAGATCTCTTAGAGTCACGTAAAGCAGATAGGTGAACTTTTGAAATGTTTAATTTTTTTTTGTTGTTATTGACCAAACAAAAAACTGTGGGAGTGATTTGTCTAAATTCTAACACAATTTATTCTCCTTTAATAAACCAGTGATAAGATGTTTCTCTTATGATCGGATAGCGTTCAGAAACAAATCATTTGGTTTGGTTTAGTTTGGTTTGGTTATTTGGTTTAATGGCATATTAACCCTTGTGGGTCATTTAATGTCAAATATTGTTTAAATATATATATATATATATATATATATATATATATATATTATTTCTCTAAGTTTCTGAGATGAAGCTTGATCATTATTATTACTTAGAATATCCAGACTATTGACCTCATCTTTATTGTTATAATCACAAAATTTCAGCCGATATGTCCTTTGGCCTTCTTCAGGTATTTCATGTCAAACTCAGGAGTCCATACAGAATCTTGAACTGAACCTTTTATTTTGAACCACAGGAGTAGACTGTTCTAATTCTTTCAACTATGACTGGGTACAAGTGTTAAGTTATTGCAAGTATTCCTTGTTAGTCTTACCTGTTATTGGGATTGAACTTGCAACCTCCAGACGGTTTCATTCAGAAGCACCTTCCAACCAAAGTCAGTTCATGGCATAAGATTAATGTGAAGAGAGTAGGAAAAGATCCACTTAAAATTCAAATTAATTTTGGTTATATATATATTTAGCATCCCCTCTGTACAAGCAGGATGCAATGCAAGGTCAATTTTTATGTGGAATTTAACTAGCCTAGATTTAGTTTCACTTCTCTTAAACCGCTTACCAAATCAAACTTGAAGAATTCAGTCTGCCCTACTATTTATCCATAGATGGAGGGAAGATAATTGGGTTCATACCTTCCTTAAGGGCATTAGCACTATGTGAAATGCAAACAGTTTTGACTAGGATTTGAACTTGTATCACTGAGTCCATTTAACACAGTGGTAACCATTACACTATAATTGCCTCCTTACTAGTTTTGCTTATAACATGCGAATGACCATCATGTCATCGGATAATATTGAATGAAAAAATAAAGAAGAGAAAATTAAGGATCAAATATATCTGATACATATATATATATATATATATATATATATATATATACCAGCCCATTGATCTAGTGGGTAGAGTGTTCATCTATGACCCTGGAGACCTAAGTTCAATCTGAGGATGTCATAACAAAAACTCAAAAAATGGTACTTGATATCTCCTTGCTTAACACTCAGAATTATAAGGTACATATAAAAGGTAAAGGGGAGCAATCAAGGGAAAGGGTTGCATCCTCCTCTACACCTCTGTGTAGTAGCTATTGAAAAGGGAGTTTTGGGTTCCCTTCGACTACGGTTACCAACTTTACATTTTTCTTAAATATATGTATATATATATATATATACGTATGTATATATATATATATATATATTGTCATCCATTGACAGACTGTTTCATTGTATCACAACTCTTCAGTGTGGCTAGACACATGAGATGCTCCAAACTGGGATCAAAATCTGCTTAACTTTATGTCAGGCTGATGACATACGCCTAGGCTAAGCCTGTGTCTCAACGTCATCATCATCATCATGTCGCGCTGGTAGCACGGATATCCCTGACCCTCTCTTGCCACTCCTCCCTATCGTTCATCGCCCCAGGCAGGTCTTCAGGACAACATCCCGTATCCTCACATAGCTGCTGAATGTATGTTTGTGCTGGTCGTCCTGCTTTTGCACGGCCATGTGTGGGGGTCCATAAGAGAACATCACTTATGAGTTCGTCCCTGCTTCTCCAGCAGTGTCCTGCATGTCTGGTTTGTCTAACTTGAATAGTTTTCATGATAGGGGGCAGGTGGCCGTGCAGTTAGTGTCTTGTGGGGTGTTGCCGCCAGGACTTGTTCAAGATTGCACGCAGCATTCTTGTGTAATTGCCGTCCAGCTTCTTCTCCAGCCGTTTTGTTAGAGTCCATGTAGCGCACCCATATAGCAGTATCGATGTGACCGCTGCCTGGAAGAAACTGCATTTCATTTTATTGGTTAGGTCTGATATCCATATAATCGATAGCCTATTGATAGCTGTCCATGCTTTCGTTAACCTTGTGTCAATGTCCTTTTCGGTTGATTTGACGCTGCTTCCTAGGTAAGTGAATTTGTCTAGTAGTTTAAGAGGGGTTCCTTTTAGAGTGGAGATGTCCCCCTTTTGATTATAGCACATATATTCCGTTTTGTGTGCATTAACAGAGAGGCCTATGCCTGCGGCTGCTCGTTCCAAACTATGCAGTAGTGTTTCGGCTTGGTCGGGTGTATTTGCCAGTATTGCTATATCATCGGCGTAGTTGGCGTTGGTAATTGTTTTTGCAGGGTACCTTCTGCTTCTTTTCTTTCGTCAGCTCGAAGCCATTCTCTCTGATTTTGTCAATCGATGTTCTAAGTACGTAGTCTAGACAAATGATAAAGAGGTATGAAGACAGCGTGTCCCCTTGTAGTACTCCTGCTACAATGTTGAAGTATTCTGTGTCTCCATCTGGTGATCATACTTTGGTGATCATACTTTGGTGTTTCTATAGAGAATTGTTATTGCTGCTACGGTTTCTTTAGGTATGCCATATGCTAGTAGGATTTGTTCCATCTTTCCTCTGTGAATGGAATCGAAAGCCTTGGTAAAGTCGACAAATATTAATGTCGCTGATAGGTTTTTTGCCCGTACACCTTCAAGGATTCTACGGATGGTTAATATTTGTGAGGTCGTGGATCTATTTCTTTGGAAGCCATTTTGGTTTTTCCTAAGTATGTTGTCGATTTTGGGTTCTATGTGGTTTCGTAGTAGGGCATTGTATATTTTGGCTGCTATGGATGTAAGTGTTATGCCTCGGTAGTTCTTGGCAACGCATCTGCATTAACTTTCACACACAGTATTAATAATACAATTTGTAAATAAAGATAGCTCAATATCAGTGATACAGCATGTGTAATTCTAAGTTAATATAGAGTAAATACTGAATCACTGGCACGTGGTGACTATCACTTTCTCACTTATGTAAACATCAGATCAAATTTTTGGTCTAATGAGCATATTGGGGAGAAACTGGCAACTACCAAGTGCCACTGACTCTGTGTCTATACAATCCTTACACACACACACACACACACACACACATATATATATATATATATATATATAAAAGAGGTTTATGGTTCTTGCTAGCTCACTTGGTAAGTTAATGGAAGACCAAATGTTGCAGTATTGTTAAATAGTACTCAATATCAATGATAGAGCATTTATATATATATATATATATACATATATATGTATGTATGTATAAAATATTATTCAATCCAATTAATCAGGACAAGTAAAAATTTTCAAAAATAGAATATTATTCTAATAGATTATTATCCTAATGTGACCAATTGTTGTTTTCTTCTTTGAAAAAAAAAAAAGAAAATATAATATATATATATATATATATATATATATATATAACTTCTCTCATTGTCAAATGAAGGTTTAATTTTTGTGTTCTAATAAAATCATTCAAGTCATGCTATCCCTATAACAAAATATATCAATCTGTTTTCTTTTTTTGATGCACACATATATATACATATGTGTGTGTGTGTGTGTGTGTGTGAAGTGAAAGAAGAGACAAAGCTAATATAATTGAAAAAGTAAAGTAAAAGACAACTGGAATAAATGCTGATGGAAGAGTTTCAAACAGGAAGAGTTTTTGTGATGTGAGCAATGCAAAAACAAAAAGCAGGACTGATGTTATTGCTGGGAGTTGGATGAAAAACTTGTTTTAGTGTTTCTTTCATTTGATTTCTATCCATTTTTTTTTAGGTGCCAGTCATCAACAAAGTTTTGATAAGATCCTCTGATATTTTGTTGCTTTTTGTGTCAGGAACAGAAGATTTGAGAGGGTGAAATGCTTGGCCAGTCACATCTGGGAGAGGCATCTGGCAAATTGGTTTGATCCTTTTCTAACTTTTGAAAAAGGGTCACAAAATCATGGCAACAGAAGTGACGAGTATGCACTGAAATTCAACATACATGCAACAAATACATATATATATATATATATATATATATATATATATATATATATATATATATATATATTATAACAGTGTTGTTTGTCACTAAATCACTTTGTGGGTTTGCGTCGAACCAAGTGCAATATAATATGGACAGTACTCAATATCTAACACAGAGCTATTATATAATAATAATAAATAAATATATATTAGATATATTAGATATAATTAAATATATATATATATATCTAATATATGTTTATTTATTATATATATATATATATATATATATATATATGTATTTGATTAAACAATATAGACATACTTTGTCTACTCATTTTTATATTTATCCTTTCGAGTCGCTACAACAGTTTTATGGTATCCATCAGGAATTGATTAATAAACCTCCCATAATTAATTGATTCCCTAGTACTTTCTTCCCAATCTTTGGCCATAAAAGGTTGAATACAAAAGAGTGTAGACAAAGGATGTCTATATTGTTTAATTAAATATGTATTAATGAAGAAATGCAGCCCAAATACAAACAAACACACATACACACGCACACACACACACACACATATATATATATATATATTTATATATATAAAGAACAGAATCATATTCATTTTTTGCAAAAAAAAAAATGGAAAATATTACATTCTCCTGACAATGACAATATGGTTAAAATGATTCAAGCAAGGATAAATGTATCATTCTTGTTTATTCTATTTTTGTTCAATATATATATATATATATATATATATGTGTGTGTGTGTGTGTGTGTGTGTGTGTGTGTGTGTGTGTACTGAGGTTGGAATTAATGTATGTCAAATTTTAGAATATATCATAAATGGAAATACTTACGCCAATAGAAATGTTTATCATTAACATAATCTCCATTGCTTTATAGAACATCATACCATCTGTCAACAAGCTTACAGATGCCATGTTTGTAAGATTCTTTAGTTTTGATGCAAAATATTAGATGAAATCATGTTCAGCCTCATCTCTGCAATGAATAAAATACCCTGAATCTAAAAAAGCTTGCAAAATGCAACATGACAAAGAGTAACTTTTTCACAATTCGCTTGCTGACTTAATTCATGACAATGTTTTTAAAAATATTTTTAGTCTTGAAAGTCACTAAAGGGTCCACAACCACTCAAATCTATGCTTTTGATCTTATATTTCACAATATCCTGGTATAACAGTAAACCACATCGGATGGTGGGGCTCAACTTCAGAAGAATAGGGAAGTGTGGAGTACCACTTCATGGTCATTACTTTCAGGACCTGCTAAAATTGAGTGCTAGTTCCTGTTAGAGTCCTATCTATGAGTCAAATAATCTGTATAAAGATTATATATATTCAATTGGACTGTATGCACAAAAAAAACCCTTAAGAAACAATTAAATAAGTTAAGTTGGTGACTGTAATTGAGGGTGACCCGAAGGGTCTTTTTTATTAGCTAGTTCACTGAGGTGTAGGGGAGACTGTTACTCCTCTCCTTGGATTGCTTCATTTTATCCTTGATTCGTACCGTATAAAGCCGAGTGTTAAGCAAGGTGGTATCTAGTACCATTTTTGAATCTTTGGTAAGACTTGACCTAAGTCTCCAGGGCCATTCAACAATATAAATATAAACATACAATGAATGTGTTTCCCTAACCTCTAGGCATAAAATAACCCAAGATCAATTGACATACCATTAAAATCTATCTATTATTAAATCTAACAACCAAGAAATTATCTTCCTGATGTTCCAGTTGACAGAAGCTGTTCTATATATATATATATATATATATGTGTGTGTGTGTGTGTGTGTGTGTGTGTGTGAATGTATGTATATATGAGTATGTATGTGTGTGTGTGTGTGTGTGTGAATGTATGTATATATGTGTGTGTATGTGTGTGTGTGTGTGTGTGTGTGTGTGAATGTATGTATATATGTGTATGTGTGTGTGTTTCTTTACAATGTTTTAGCTGGTACATTCTCCTGTCTTTTTCAAGTGACACTCTGTATTCTCTTTCTTGCAAAGAAATAGAATTCTTAGAAATTACACTCATTTTACCATTTCCCATAATGTAGTGCATCTAATAAATAAACAATATAGTTTAGTACAAGGCATAAA
Source organism: Sepioteuthis lessoniana (assembly GCA_963585895.1). Classification (NCBI taxonomy): domain Eukaryota; kingdom Metazoa; phylum Mollusca; class Cephalopoda; order Myopsida; family Loliginidae; genus Sepioteuthis; species Sepioteuthis lessoniana. The sequence continues at coordinate 70,195 of CAUZXS010002686.1, forward strand.
TCTATCCAAGGAAGGTTAGTGAATTAATTAAGAGAAATATTCAGAAAAAAACACAATCATTGCCTATTAACAACTCAACACAACAAAAATTGTATTCCTTCTCTTAATTAATATCTAATGATTATAATTTTTCATTCCAATTTTCATGATTATGTTAGCCATGATGTGTCACTGGCTGTAATTAAATGATACTTAAATGAAGCAAAATGACAACTTGTAATAAATTGCATTCTGATATTTTTCTTTCAATTTTAATGGCATTCTGATAATTAAATTACACTTTTTTTTTCAATGTATCAAATACGAAAAACTTCATGGAGTCAGTTTGGGAAATCACCAAGGTGAGGGTAGTAATTAAATCAGAACTGAAGAAATTACGGAAATTTCTCCTGAAAATTGATTTTAATAGTTAAACATTTATCATTTTTAGTTGAAAATCAAGTAAAACTGATTCAAGATAAAATATTTAAAAGTTCTCAAATAGCAAACTTTATTTGATTTAATCATTTTTGAATTTAATTCAATATTAGCTGAAACTTTGCAAACTCCATGGTTTACATAAGATATATAGATATAATACAATATATATATATATATATATATATATATATATATATATATATATATATATGTATGTATATATATATGAATATTGTATATATATGAGTGTGTATATATATACACACACACACATATAAATATATTATTGCATATCGTTCTTCAAAAGTGTCCTCACGTCCAGATTGCATTTTTGAAATTCACCAGCTGTGAAAATCAGGCTTTAGTAGGGTGTATTCCAATTGCTGCTGTAGCTGTTCATTTGAAGCTGAAATCATAAAAATTGGTCAGTCATATCATAAGATGTACAGCAATAATATAGTGAATTTTGAAGAGTCTATGACAATTTTAAATGCCTGTACAAAAAAAGTCTGGAAACTTATTGAATTCACCAAACACACACACACACACACACACACACACACACACACACACACACACACACACACACACACACACACACACATATATGAATATATATATATATGAATATTATATATATATGAGTGTGTATATGTATGCACACACATATATAAATATACGTGTGTGTGTGTTTTTATATGTGTGTATATATATATGTGTGTGTGTGTATGTGTGTGTGTATATGTACATATATATGTTTGCATATATATATATATATATATATATATATATATATATATATATATATATTAGTTTTTATCTATATCTAAAAGCATGGATGCATATCTGCAACCACTAGTTTCATGTCTTTACACTGCAATTATCAGGCTTTTTCTGCCTGATGATTGTTATGTAAAGACAGTATAAAACCAATGAATGCAGATATGTATCCATGCTATTAAATTTATATAAAAAATGGTATATTTTTATTTATTCTTTTATTAAATAATAGCTTTATCACAGATATTAAGCACTCTTGAAATTATACTGCATTTGATCTGTCACTAACACACCAAGTGAGATAGTGACAACTATATACTGTTGAAATATATATATATATATATATATATATATATATATATATAGTATACTTAGTCCAGTTAAACCGGAGTTGGGAGTAATTCCATCAGGACAAGAAATTATTCATGAATGAATATTTAAATTTTCCTGGTAAAGAGCTCAATGTACCAATAATACAGAGCAATAATTTCTTTAAGAAAAAACAACGAAACCAATCACAAAGGATTATAAATTTATTTCCATCCTGTTATAATCCTTTGTGATTGGTTTCGTTGTTTTTTCTTAAAAAAAAAAAAAAAATATATATATATATACATATATATATATATATATATATATATATATATATAAATGGGTCATTCAAAAGGTTCTAAGCCTCACCCCAAAAAACTAATTCAAATTTCTGTATTAATTTCGGTGCAGATGAGGCCCATTCAAAGGTTAAAGGTGAGTAACAAATCTAAAATCTAGGTGGGGCTTAGAATTTATTGAATGACTATTGTTCATTATAAAAAACAAAAACATTGCCATTTTCAGAGGGTATCTTGTTTACTATGTGTGGAAGGTGCCCGTGGTGTTTGGGAGGAGCCCGTAGTGTAATGGTTATCGTCACAGGATATGAACACGGCGATACAAGTTCAATTCCTGGACAAGACTGATTGCATTTTCACATAGCACTAATACCCTTGGGAAAGGTATGAATCCAATTATTCTCCCTCCAGCTATGGGTAAATAGCAGGGTAGACTAGGTTCTTCAGCCTTGGTAAGGCAACTAGTCTAGGAGAAGGAAAACTCTGAATTCAAACCTGCTAAACTCCGCTTAAAAATTGACCTTGTGTCATATCCTGCCCGAGCGGAGGGGTTGGGTAAATAGGATCTTGTTTACTATGACCATACATTTATATCACTCACTCGTACAGTTTTTCTGATTTTTGGTGATTTTGGGTATAGTTCCCTTGGTGCAACTTCTGAGATTTAATCTCTAACCTATCCTTGAACACAATTCAATCCCTTAACAATAATAACTGGGCTTCACAAATGCAAGTATAGCCCACAGGCTTCAAGTTAAGCTTCCCCATTATTTAGAATTTTGGTTCTTAAAAAAAAGTTTAACTGCAATTTTTTCAGGGAAGGAAAAGATAAAAACAAGTTTACTCAAATGATGTTTTTCTTAACTAATGGAAACTTTTTCGCTGAAATATCAGCCGCAGGAAGTAAAACCGACATAAAAATGTGTAAGTTTTGTAAAAATCAAGTAAAACTTCTCCACAACTGATAAAGTCTTAATAACATCAAAAAACTTTTTTCAAACAGCCTAAGCCACAAATTAATTATCTAAAATACACATGGTTGAAAAAACTGTAGTTTTTATACCTTTTCAAAAATATATGTTCCACTAGTTGATAAAATTGTTAGCTAATGATATATGACTCAAAACATCTAACTTTGTATATAACTTTGTATATATATATATATGTTCTAGCTGTATGACTGAAACAAATTATTTAAAAAGAATTAGAGTGGACTGGGGCTTAGGAAAGAGGTACGAGACCATTACCAGAGCTTGAGTATAACATTATATTTAGTTATACATTAAATATCATACAATATTTAGTTTTATATATATATATAAATAACAATGAATAAATATATATTAGATTTATATATTTAATGCCATGGAAGTTTGTCTGTGACCTTTGGTTCCATGAAGTTTTACAAACAACAATCTTTCCTTTTTGTTATCTGCCTAATGAGTGTTGTTTGTATAACTTCATGAAACCAAAGGTTGCTGACAAACTTCCATGGCATTGAATATATGAATCTAATATATATTTTTTTAATATTATCATATTATTATATTATATATTATATATTTTTTAATATTATTATATAATATATTGCACTTGGTTCACTACAAACCCACAAAGTGAATCAGTGACAACCAACACTGCTACAATATACTCTGCAACAGGAGAGAGCATGTAAAAGAGTCATCTGATGAGACGGTGAATATAGCAATAATATTCTCCACCGAAATGAATTTATTATGACGACTTAACCAAGATTGAGTCTCCATTTAACTGTACTACATATATATATATATATATATATATATATATATATATATATATATATATAAAGTAAGTAAGTAAAGTTGGCAACTGTAGTTGAGGGTAACACGAAGGCTCCCTTTTCATTAGCTACAACACCAAAGTGTAAGAGAGGGGGCTACTCCTTTACCTGGATTGCTTCACTTTACCTTTTCTCTGTACCTTTCTCTGCAAGGTGGTATTAAATACCATTTTTTGAGTCTTTGGTATGACTCAACCTGGGATGGAACCCCGATCTACTGAGCCATTGGTGAACACTCTACCCACTAGGGCAGCATTTAGCTCTCTCTCTCTTTCTCTCACTCACTCTCTGTCTCTCTCTCTATATATATATATACATATATATTACATTCAATACTAAGTTATATTTATTTATAACATATTACATTTCCTTATAATATATATATATATATATTTTCTTTAAAGAAAAAACCAAAGACCGGTTATTTTAGGATAATAAATTTATTTCCATCCTGTTTTGTGTTTCTGATGTAAACCAAAAACACGAAGAAAAATATAACAGGACTTCTTCAGATCTTATGGATAAAATAAAACAGAATAGACATGGGGGAAGGAGAGGAAGAGAGGTGAAGAGTTACCTCCTCATTTTATTAAACTTCCGTTTTTTATTTACTTATTTATTTTATTTATTTTTCTAATTTTACCGTCGGTTGGAATTATGGTAATTTAACTTTTTTATTTATTTTATCTATTTTCTTTTTTTGTTAAGTTCGATAATTAACTTTTATGTGTTATGTTTATATAATAAATTTTTATAAGGGAAATATTAATACTTATATTAATTTCGAGTCTATTTCCTCAGTTACCTATTTTTTTCATGTACGTATATGGGATACGTTTTTTTACCTTGTTTCTCAATTTATTTCTATGCTTTTTTAAGTTTTTTTGCCTGTTATATATATATATATATATATGAGTATTCTTTGGTCTAAAAGATCTGAAGAAGTCCTGTTAATTTTTTTTCGTGTTTTTAGAAATTTCAAAAATGCGTAACAGGATGGAAATAAATTTATAATCCTATGTGAACAGTTTTGTTGTTTTTCTTTAAAAAAAAAAATGTATATATATATATATATATATATAACATCCTTATTAGACAAAGAAAGAGACAAATATTTATATAAAGATTAGCAAACAAGGTTAATTTTGAAAGTTGCTGCTGTGTTGTGAAATGCCGTTCACATTTTTTCACATTTTTTCGCCAATTTTTGCTCCTAATTCCCTTTCATAAATTCCAACAACGGACCAACCACTTGTTCTTTTTCCTACTCTTTATATATATATATATATACATTTACTTGTCATTATGTTAGGCCTTTCAACAATTGTTCCCCAGAAGATGGCTCAAACTAGGGGTGAAAGCACTTGGAAAAGATATGGCATCTTTTTGAATTCATTCCATCTAGATGTCAAACATCTTTTACAAAGGCTTGAACAGGTAAACTATAAAAGAGGTGAAAGTGAAGTGTCTACCTTATTGAATCAAATATATATATATATCGACACAAGCATATATATATGAAATATCAGGTAATATTTAGATTCTTTTATTTATAAATATATATATAAACAAAATCTAATAAAATATCTAGCTTTCATATATATATACATATATGTATATATATATATATATATATATATAATAACATACAATATTCATTTTATCTATATGGAATGTCATAGCATTTATTGATATATATATATTTTTTATTTATGAATGTATATATAAATATACATAGATATATTATCTTTACATATCTATATATATCATCATCATCATCATCATCATCATGTTCTGTGAGTATGGATTTCCCTGATACTCTTTGGTCATTTGACTCTATTGTCTATTGCATTCAGCATTGCCTCTAGACTACATCCTGTGTCGAAACAGAGCTGTTGTAGATATATTCTAGCTGGTCGTCCAACACTTGCATGTCTGTGTTATGAGATCCACTGGAAAATATCACTTATGAGTTTATCCTTAGTCCTCGCAGTGTATCACATGTCTTGTTCATCTAATTAGGATAATTTTGGAGATGGGAAGTAGGTGGTCATACAGCTGCTGTTTTGTGGAATGTTGCTTCCAGGATTTGTTCACTATAGCTTGTAGCATTCTTCTGCAATTGCCATCAAACTCTCTTTATGCTTAGACAGCATTCATATTGTGCACCCATATAGCAGCAGGGTCACAGCTGCTGCTTGGAAAAAATTGCATTTCATTTTATTGGATGGGTAATATATATATATATATATATATATATATATATATATATATATATATATAGTTATATATAGCTACATATATGTACTAAATATTGTATATTTCATCTCTCTCTCTCTCTCTCTATATATATATATATATATATCATCATCATCATCATCATGTCATGCCGCCAGCACGGATATCCCTAACCCTCTCTCGCCACTTCTCCCTATCATTCATCGCCTCCGGCAGGTCTTCAAGATTACATCCTGTGTCCTCACATAGTTGCTGTATGTAAGTTCGAGCTGGTCGTCCTGCTTTTGCACGGCCATGTGTGGGGGTCCATAGGAGTACATCACTTATGAGCTCTTCCTTGCTTCTCCAGCAGTGTCCCGCATGTCTGGTTCGTCTTACTTGTATAGTTTTCGTGATGGGGGGGCAAGTGTCCGTATAGTTAGTGTCTCGTGGGGTGTTGTCGCCAGGACTTGTTCAATACTGCTCTCAACATTCTTGTGTAATTTCCGTCTAGTTTCTTCTCCAGCCGTTTAGTTAGTGTCCATGTAGTGCATCCATATAGCAGTATCGACACAACCACTGCCTGGAAGAAACTGCGTTTCATTTTATCGGTTAGGTCTGATTTCCCTCTCTCTCTCTCTCTCTCTCTATATATATATATATATATATATATATATGTATATACATATATACATGAATTAATATCATACAATATTTAGTTATATATGTTATATAATACTTAGATTATATATAAATTATCATTCAGTATATAGTCTATATATATATATATATATAGACTAAATACTGTATGATATTTTATAAATATATAATCTAGTTGTCTAGTTGGCTATTTCATATATATATATATATATACGTGTGTGTGTGTGTGTGTGTGTGTGTGTGTGTGAAAGAGACAACTTGATCACATTTAGATTATATATTTATAAAATATCATACAATGTATATATATATATATATATATATACATATATATATATTGTCATCCACAGACAGACTGTTTTGTTGTATCACAACTCCTTAGTGCGACTAGACACGTAGGATGCTTGAAGCTAGGATCAAAACCCACCCAACTTTACATTAGACTTAGTACCATATCACTCAGCCAACAAGCGAACTACATCAGCTCAAAAATTATAAGGTATTATGTAGTTGCTTTCATTTGTTTACATTTTTGCCTTGCATAAATGTTTAGATTATATATATATATATATATATATCTCATCATCATCATCATATCGCGCTGGTTGCACGGATATCCCTGACCCTCTCTCGCCACTCCTCCCTATCGTTCATCGCCCAAGGTAGGTCTTCAGGACAGCATCCCGTATCTTCACATAGCTGCTGAATGTATGTTCTTGCTGGTCGTCCTGCTTTTGCACGGCCATATGTGGGGGTCCACAAGAGTACATCTCTTATGAGTTTGTCCCCGCTTTTC
>CAUZXS010002686.1:82500-88623 GCA_963585895.1 Sepioteuthis lessoniana
CCCAACAGATAAACTATGTACATATTGTTTTATGTACAAACAGAATGTGGAAGAGATTCAAAAATAGAAAAAGGCTTACTCGATGATGTTAGACAGTAACATGATCATAGCAATATTGGTTTTACTGTTCAATTGCAAAGAAGACAATGTCTGTACTGTTCAAAGGATTGAGGCAAAAGAGAGTGAGGACATTTTTTCTTAGGGGACAGTCCATGAGCACCCTAATGAACACACTTATCCCTCAAGAGAGAGAAATACTTATCTCCCTAAACAGTAAAACCTTAAGCATTGAAGTACATGGTGCCTTCAATAAGTTTCCAGACTTTTTTTGTACAGGCATTTAAAATTGTCATAGACTCTTCAAAATTCAATATGTTATTGCTATACATCTTATGACATGACTGACCAATTTTTATGATTTCAGCTTCAAATGAACAGCTACAGAAGCAATTGGAATACACCCTACTAAAGCCTGATTTTCACAGCTGGTGAATTTCAAAATGCAATCTGGAAGTGAGGACACTTTACAAGAACAATATGGAATAAAATTCTGTTTTAAACTTGGAAAAAATGCTACAGAAACGTATGGAATGCTTCAGACTGCTTTTCGACCATCTTGCATGAATTGAGCATCCGTTTTTGAGTGGCATAAGAGATTCAAGGAAGGCACAGAGTCTGTGAGGGATGATGAGAGGTGTGGGAGGAGTAAGGAAGTCAATAGACCAGAGTTGATTGGCCAAAGGGTTAGGGTTAGGGTTACTATGTTGAGGTTTTAAGGGAGTTCAGCAATAGATTCCGTTGGAAGAGGCCAGCACTCTTTAAATCGGCTCAGTGGCATTTTCAGCTGGACAATGCACTAGTCCACAACTCCATCTTTGTCACTGACTATTTGACCAAGATGGGCATCACGACAGTTCCTCAGCCTCCCTATTGTCCAGACGTTGCTCCCTGTGACTTTTGCTTATTCTCTAAGCTCAGAGGCTGTCGTTATGAGACAAGTGAGGAGATAAAAGAAGCTGTGACAAAGGTCATCAACATGCTCACACAAGAGGACTTCCATGCGGCCTTCCAGAAGTTGTTGGAACTGTACAACAAGTGCATTGCAGCTGGAGGAGATTACTTCGAAGGGGACTTGAGTTTCATGTGTGTACTCTCAATAAAAGTGCCCATAAGAAAAAAGTCTGAAAACTTATTTAATGATCCTCATACTTTCTATCTCTCCTATTGTTTCTGATGTGTTTACTTTTGTTTCTTAGTTTAATGGTATATCATCCTTCATGGGTCATTTAATGCTAAAGCTTTCCTTGTGGAAGAATAGTCGTAGCACAATTTAACTCATAGCTGGAGAGATTAGAGGGTTAATACATTTCTAAGGGATTTAAGTCTGAAAGTGAGCACACTGGAATTTGAACTTACTAACTAATATGTCATGGTCCAGCACATTAACCACAACACTACAAGGACTCTCCCTGATGTACGTGGCAAATTGAACAAAATGAGTTATGTTTCTTTGGTTACCATTTTGTTTTATTTTATTTTCTCTTCCCAATTTGTTTACAGATTGCACTCATTATATATCCAGCCAAGTAGCACTGCTCACAAACTCTGTAGTCTATTCTTTGTTAAATAAGATTTTCAGTTTGGTATATAAGACTGAGAGATATGATATTGTTTTCTTAAATGTTAAAGTATCATCCATCTTTCTTCCTAATCTGCTCTTTCAATCCCTCCTTCTCTATTTAACTATAAACATTTCTGTTGACATCTTTAACTCAACCAGGCAGCATGGCAGGATATGTATTTGATCCACCATTTTATCAAATAATGATGCTCCATTGACTGACAAAATAATCTTTTTTTAAGAAAAATTTCATAGATTTTCTGGGAATAGACTCTTTGGAGAATTGGTCGGAAATTGTTTTTATTTTATTTTTTTTGTTTTGTTTTGTGAAAGAATATATTTTTCTTCCTTCTGCAATCAAGAAAAATCATAAGAAAAATTGTTTAACTCTTCAGTAAATATATTTTAACTTCAAAAATAAAATGAGAAAAAAATAGTCTTGATCAAGAGTAGGGTGAGAGAAATAGGCTTGTTTTGGAGTAGAGTTAGCAAAATAGGTGTGTTTAGGAGTAGGGTTAGGGAAATAGTCTTTCTTAGGAGTGGAGTAATCAAAATAATATTGTTTAAGAGTAAGGTTACTGAAATAGTTCTGATCAGGAGTAGGGTTAGGGAAATAGTTTTGTTTAGGAGTAGAGTTAGCAAAATAAGTTTTCTTAGAAGTAGGGTTAACAAAATAGTTTTAAGAGTAAGGTTAGCCAAATAGTCTTGTTTAGGCATAGATTTATTGAATTCATTTTGTTTAAGAGAAGGGTAAGGGAAATAATCTTGATCAGAAGTAGGGTTATGGAAAAATCTTGATCTGAAGTAGGGTTATGGAAAAATCTTGATCAGAAGTAGGGTTATGGAAAAATCTTGATCAGAAGTAGGGTTATGGAAAAATCTTGATCTGAAGTAGGGTTATGGAAATAATCTTGATCAGAAGTAGGGTTATGGAAATAATCTTGATCAGTAGTAGGGTTATGGAAATAATCTTGATCAGAAGTAGGGTTATGGAAAAATCTTGATCAGAAGTAGGATTATGGAAATAATCTTGATCAGAAGTAGGGTTAAGGAAATAATCTTGATCAGAAGTAGGGTTAAGGAAATAATTTTGATCAGGAGTAGGGTTATGGAAATAATCTTGATCAGAAGTAGGGTTATGGAAAAATCTTGATCAGAAGTAGGGTTATGGAAATAATCTTGATCAGAAGTAGGGTTAAGGAAATAATCTTGATCAGAAGTAGGGTTAAGGAAATAATTTTGATCAGGAGTAGGGTTATGGAAATAATCTTGATCAGGAGTAGGGTTAGGGAAATAATCTTGATCTGGAGTAGGGTTATGGAAATAATCTTGATCAGAAGTAGGGTTAAGGAAATAATCTTGATCAGGAGTAGGGTTATGGAAATAATCTTGATCAGAAGTAGGGTTATGGAAAAATCTTGATTAGAAGTAGGGTTATAGAAATAATCTTGATCAGGAGTAGGGTTATGGAAATCCTTTTTATTGCTGTTGTCATTCCTAATACTTGTTGCTTTTCTTCTTATTCCCTTTCATTTAAACAAACCATTTCAACCGACAAAATTCTGTGCACAGAAATTTTTGTACGTTCATGCATGTGTAAGTGTACATGCATTGATATGTACACAAATAGGATTAGGAAGATTGTGCTGCACCAATTTGGGATGAATGTCTACATTGAGCACTGAAAAGATTTTACAAATCAGAAATACTTATGGCAGTAAATATTTATCACAAATGCATGTATATATATAAACGCAGACAATAAAATTGTAAAACCTTGAAGATGAGTCTTAATTTCTGTACAATTAAACATATAAGTAATATTGCTGGATTACAGTAAGTAAGTATGAATAGATTGATCAATATGTGTACAGTATCTAAAATAAGGAGTGTATGAACATGAATCCAGGTCAAAATCAGTACCATCTTCATAATATTACAGTTTGGTTTTCTGTCAGTATATATATATATATATATATATATATATATATATATATATATATATATATATATATATATATATATAAAAGAGAGAAAAGAGAGAGAATATGCATGAAGCAAAAAATAAAGAGCTGAAAATTTTTGATTCTTGAAGTGGAAGCAAGTTTTGGAGAGTAGAAGTTAGTGCAGCATGAACTTCTGATAATTCATGAGTAAGATTTGTTGAGAAATCAGGTATCCAAAATGGCACCTCTTTGATTAATTTGATTCTTCTAGAGAGATGGGCAAGAATTGCTCGTGTCAAGAAAGTGCCAAAGACAAGCATCTTTCCTCAGAAGAGAGAGAAAAAAAAAACACATTTTATTCTTCATGACAGCCTTACCAACAGCCACTTCCTGTAAGAAACAGTTCTCACCATAGCAACCATTATCAGCTTACAAAGCATCAGTGGTGACATGCACTAAACCTTCTTGTGTTTGTGTATATGTGACAACATCACATCAACTCGGATCCATACATTCTTCTCTCACTTTCACATTTTCTTTCTTTTTTTTTTCCACTTCTATAATTATTTGTTACTTTTTATTTATTTTTTTTTTTTTAAGAGAATGCATTTCATGATAAATTTTTATTTTTTTACTGACAACATTTATCCTATTTTTTATTACTTATTATCACGGTTTGAGTAAATTCATCTATAATGTTGCTGTTATTTGTCAATTTTCATCACGCTTAATATCATCTTTGTTTTTCTCTTTTTCCAACTCACTCACAACTATCAACATTTCTTTTAGAGGAGTACTTAACATAACAGTTATTGTCATCATCATCATCATCATCATGTCACGCCGTCAGCACGGATATCCCGGACCCTCTCTCGCCACTTCTCCCTATCATTCATCGCCTCTGGCAGGTCTTCAAGGTTACATCCTGTGTCCTCACATAGTTGCTGTATGTAAGTTCGTGCTGGTCATCCTGCTTTTGCACATCCATATGTGGGGGTCCACAGGAGTACATCGCTTATGAGCTCGTCCTTGCTTCTCCAGCAGTGTCCCGCGTGTCTGGTTAGTCTAACTTGTATAGTTTTCATGATGGGGGGCAAGTGTCCGTATAGTTGGTGTCTCGTGGGGTGTTGTCGCCAGGACTTGTTCAATACTGCTCTCAACATTCTTGTGTAATTTCCATCTAGTTTCCTCTCCAGCCGCTTAGTTAGCGTCCATGTGGTGCATCCATATAGCAGTATAGACACAACCGCTACCAGGAAGAAACTGTTAGACCTAACCGATAAAATGAAAAAAAAAAAAAGTTATTGTCATAGGAAATGGAATGAGTGACTAGAGTTCAAATCCAGCATAAGGGTGTTTGCATTTCACTTTTCTCTAATGCTCTTGGGTAAAATATAAATCCAATTTTTCTCCCTCCAGCTGTGGGTAAATAATAGGGCAGATTCAGTTTTTTAGTTTTGGTAAGGTAATCAAGAAAGAAACTCTGAATTCAAACCAGCTGTACTCAATATAAAAATAGCAAAGGAGTTAGGTAAATACAAACCTCTCTACATTTTTACCTTCCTTTCTACCTATTTACCTATATTTCTATGTACATCTCTACCGATCTTTCAATGTTTTCTTATCTCTCCACCCACTGTAACATACCCATACATGAATATGGGAAATGTCCATAGAATGTTCATAACATATATACATAGAACATAGGAATCCCGAAACACGAAAAACACGTAACGACTTCTTAGTTCGGGTACGAAACCTTTTATTACCTTTGAGTTAAAGGTTTCGACATAAGCAAGAGAGATGCACAATCTTTCTATGATGACTTTTCCATCTGCCCCCCAAACCATGTGCGCACCCGACACAAGGCCACAGCGAGCTAGCAAAAGTCAACCTCCTCTCCCAAGGCAGAACTCAACTCAACTGACTTTTCTCAAATCTCCCAAAATCCTCCACACACGCTTCCGGTGCATGACGTCATTCACATCCCCTGGTCCTGGGATTTTATTTTGACATCTGTGAATGACACATCCTCCCTGCGCATGCATCAACACCTGCACTCAAGTTTGCACCTAACTAACCCATGCACTGAGGTGAAAGGTTCTCAGCCTAACTAAACCCAAAGGCAAGATATATAAAACGAGATCTCTCAGCCATTATATTACACCACCTTCTGGCCTAGTCAGCTAGGGCTATAGAAGACACCAACTGCATCTCTGCAGAGGAGTAAGACTACTCGAGTGTCCAAGATATGATACTAAACAATCTGATGACAAGGCTCCAGAAATGATAGAGCTTTAAGGAATGTGAAGTACACCTTCATTGCTATCACTCCATGGTCCACTTTGGCTCGGAGTGGTAGCACCTGATATGGTCCTTTCTATGGGTATTTGACTAAACTGTGTACTTATGCTAAACTGAATTGTTTGAAATAGAACTCCTCAAAAGGGGTGTCCTGATCATGACACTAAACTGCTTCTGATCATGAGGCTCCAGTTCTGGAGATCTGGGGAGTATGGAGTACCCTTTCATTGCCATCACTCCCAGGTCCACTCT
>CAUZXS010002687.1:5000-17500 GCA_963585895.1 Sepioteuthis lessoniana
AGAACGAAGTTATTTCTGTATCAGAAGATCAAGTTTTTTTTGTTGGTGGTGTGGTGGTGGTTTTTTGTGTTTTTTCTTTTATTTTTTATTGTCGGCTTTATGGAATTAAACAATTAAACAAACACCTGTCATCTTAATCAAACAGTTTTTTACTGGACCATCGAAATAGTTAGCTGCTTTTGAACAAATATAATGAGCAAAGTCCCTTCCCCTTGTGTTTCTAACCTTAAAACACGCACACACAAATAAGTAAATATAACAACATAGACTATACGAATAAGAAAAAATACCAGTGTGTGTGTGTGTGTGTGTGAATTTTAGTTCATTTTTTTTTATCTGCAATAGTGGCTTCCAGCGGCAGATGTATAAACTGACTGACTGCTAAAATCTTCGTCAGTGATGGCTCTGTGGTCAGAAAACTAGGTCCGAGGCTACATGATCTTCGGTTCAATTTCGAATGAATGTCAACCATTTTTTATTGCTTCCGCCATCTTTTAAGCGTTTGTTGATTTTGTTAATTGACAATTGATTAGCACGTAAATTTTTATATGATATACATACGTTTCCACGCAGGAAAAGTTAGGACGAACTCATGAGCGAACTCATATGAATTTCTACACATGGACGAACCAGCGTTGCCCGAGCAACATACATCACCTCTGTGCGAGCACCGGATGCATTTTAGAGGACCAGGCGGCAACGATGAACGATAGCCAAGGCAGAAGAACTTGATGATGGTATATATATATATATATATATATATATATATATAATATCTAGTTGACGTCGGAAGACAATAATTGTGGATTTTTCGTGTATAGAATATACGAGGAATTTAATATAAATCTTTGGGAATGCTCGATATATTGGGTATTGTTATATATACCCTATCCAGGTTTATATAATAAAACTCACATACAAAGCATATACAATGTAATTCGAAGAAAACTCAAACCTGGTTAAATTATATATATATATATATATATATATATATATATATATATATAAATATTTATCTATTATATATATTTATTTATTCATATATATATGTATTTTATATATATATATATATATATATATATATATATAATATTCAATTGATAGAATTTATACTGTGACCTCGAGGTTTCATGGATTTTTTTCCAAAACAGCAATCATCAGGCAGTTAAGAAAATGAAATTATATGATAGCTCTATCCTAGATATTGAACACTCTCCATATTATATTGCACTTGGTTCGAGACAAACCCACAAAGTGATTTAGTGACAACCAACACTGTTATAATATATATATATATATATATATATATATATATATATATATATATTATCAAGGTTTGCCGACAGTACATATTCCTCTCTCTCTCTCTCTTTCTCTCTCTCTCTCTCCCTCCCTCCCTCTCTCTCTCTCTCTCGCTCTCGCTCTCTCTCTCTCTCTATAAATATATATATATATTAAATATCGTTCTTGGTAAGTCCTCAACATCCAGTCTGTCCATATGAAAGAGTAAAGACGTCGTTTACAAAGTCGTTATTACTTCTACACCTGTGACCATTAGGTCATGCTTGTCTTACTTGGATGGTGATGGGATGGAAGTAGCCGTACAACTGCTGTTGGCCCAGACACCGAGGGCTGTAGAATACACTGACTGCATCTCTGCAAAGGAGTATGACTTCTCTAACGAGTGTCCTGTATGTGGCACTAAACACTCTGATAGTGAGGCTTCAGCAATGCTGTATCTTTGAGGAAAGTAGGGTACCCCTTCATTGCCATCGCTCCAAGGTCTATTTTTGCTCGGAGTGATAGCACCTGATAGGGTTCTATCTATGCCCAGTATCACTGGAACCTCGCCAACAGATTGTTTAGAGTAATATCCAGGACTCTAGTTTGGTGGAGGTCTTACTCCACTGCAGAGGGGCAGCCGGTGTATTCTACAGCACCAGCCGACTGGGCAAGATATATACATGTACATATATATATACTTACAGATCTATAAAAACATATATATACACATGTATATAGTATATATAATCATGTATATATGTGGATATATATATGTATAGACATATATATGCATCCATATATATATGCATACATATATACATGGATATATACACATGCATATGTATATTTATCACTATATATATATATATATATATAAGCAAAAATATTGATATACATGTAAATAAATGCATAGATAGATAGATAAATAGATATATAGATGTAAATATACGTGTATATATATATATATATATATATATATACGTGTGTGTGTGTGTGTGTGTGTGTGTGTGTGTGTGTGTGTGTGTGTGTGTGTGTGTGTGTGTGCGTACGCATACATACTGATAGATACATATGCACATATATATACATCCATTGACATATTTGCACATAAAGAAGTATGTATATGTGTATTTCAATGAATCGATATATATATATATATATATATATATTCATTCATATACTTGTATATAGATGTATACATATATCTACCTAGATAGATTTGTGTGTATATATGTTTAGATATTTTTGCATAGATAGATAGATAGATAGATAGAAATACATATATATGAATACATGTACATATATATACATGTATATATATGATATAAAGATATATATTAGTATATATGTATGAATAGATATATATGCATGTATATTTATACATATATATATATATATCAATTGATATATGTGCATTTATATCAGTATATATATATATATATATATATATATATATATATATATATATCAATAGACATTTATGCATGTAAATATGTATACAGTCTATCACAAAAGTGAGTACACTCCTCAGATTTCTGCAGATATTTAAGTATATCTCTTCATGGGACAACACTGACAAAAGGACACTTTGACATAAGGAAAAGTAGTCTGTGTACAGCTTATGTAAGAGTTAATCTATTTTCCCCTCAAAATTACTCAAAATATAGCCATTAAAAGCTAAACCCCTGCCAACAAAAGTGAGTACACCCCTTTGGGAATGTTGTCAATATTAACATACATCATGTCAACTGTCAATATTTTGCATGGCCACCATCATTATCCAGAACTTCCCTTACTCTCCTGGGCATGGAGTTTACCAGAGCTTCACAGGTAGCCACTGGAATGCTCTTCCACTCCTCCATGACGACGTCGCGGAGCTGGCGGATATTTGAGACTTTGTGCACCTCCACCTTCCGCTTGATGATCCCCCAAAGATGTTCTATTGGGTTCAAGTCAGGAGATATGCTTGGCCAGTCCATCACCTTTACCTCTTCAGTAAAGCAGTGGTCGTCTTGGAGGGGGGCTTAGGGTCCTTGTCATGCTGGAACACTGCCCTGCGACCCAGTTTCTGGAGGGAGGGGATCATGCTCTGCTGCAGTATTTCACAGTACATGTTGGAGTTCATGTTTCCCTCAATGAAATGTAACTCTCCAACACCTGCAGCACTCATGCAGCCCCAGACCATGACATTCCCACCACCATGCTTGACTGGAGGCATAACACACTTATCTTTGTACTCCTCTGCTGGTCGCCGCCACACATACTTGAAGCCATCGGAACCAAACAAATTAATCTTCATTTCATCAGACCATAGGACAGGATTCCAGTAATCTATGTACTTTGTTGACGTCTTCAGCAAACTGTTTGCGGGCTTTCTTGTGTATCGTCTTCAGAAGAGGATTCATCCTGGGGTGACAGCCATGCAAACCAATTTGATGTAGAGTGCGGCGTATGGTCTGAGCACTAACAGGCTGACACCCCACCTCTTCAATCTCTGCAGCAATGGTGACAGCACTCCTACGCCGATCTTTCAAAGAAAACATTTGTATGTGACGCTCAGAACATGCGCTCCACTTCTTTGGACAACCTACCCGAGGCCTGTTCTGAGTGGACCCCGCGTTATCCGGCATTTTAAAAACGCTGGATAATCTTATCCACTGTGCTGCAGCTCAGTTTCAGGGTTTTGGCAATCTTCTTGTAGCTTTGTCCATCTTCATGTAGCTCAACAATACGTCTTTTAAGATCCTCAGAGAGTTCTTTGCCATATGGTGCCATGTTGGAACTTTCAGTGAACAGTATGAGAGAGTGTGAGAGCTGCACTTTAAATTTAAACGCACCTGCTCCCTATGCACACTAGTAACACTAATGAGTCACAAGACATTTTGGAGGGAAAATGACAAGCAGCACTCAATTTGGACATTTAGGGGTGTAGTTTCTTTGGGGTGTACTCACTTTTGTTGGCAGGGGTTTAGCTTTTAATAGTTATATTTTGAGTTATTTTGAGGGGAAAATAAATTAACTCTGTTATATAAGCTGCACACAGACTACTTTTCATTGTTTCAAAGTGTCATTTTGTCAGTGTTGTCCCATGAAGAGATATACTTAAATATCTGCAGAAATGTGAGGGGTGTACTCACTTTTGTGATACACTGTATATACGTGTGCGTTTTATATGTCTGTATATACAAAAATCATTAAATAAGTTTCCAGGACTTTTTTCGTATGGGCACTTTTATTGATAGTACACACATGAAACTCTACTCCTCTTCGAAGTAATCTCCTCCGGCTGCAATGCACTTGTTGTACCGTTCCAACAACTTCTGGTCCCATGGAAGTCCTCTTGTGGGAGCGTGTCAATGACCTTCGTCACAGCCTCTTTCATCTCCTCAATTGTCTCATAAAGACAGCCTCTGAGCTTAGGGAATAACCAAAAGTCACAGGGAGCAAGGTCTGGACTATTGGGACGGTGAGGAACTGTCTTGATGCCCATCTTGGTCAAATAGTCTGTGACAAGGATGAAGTTGTGAACTGGTGCATTGTCCTGGTGGAAATGCCACTGACCCGATTTGAAGAGTGCTGGCCTCTTACGACGGAATTCCTGAACTCCCTTAAAATCTCAACATAGTAACCCTAACTCTAACCCTTTGGCCAATCAACTCTGGTGTATTGACTTCCTTACTCCTCCCACACCTCTCATTATCCCTCACAGACTCCCTGCCTTCCTTGAATCTCTTATGCCACTCAAAAACTGACGCTCGATTCGTGCAAGATGCTCCAAAAGCAGTCTGAAGTATTTCATACGTTTTTGTGGCATTTTCCAAGTTTAAAACAGAATTTTATTGCATATCGTTCTTCTATAGTGTCAGATTGCATTTTTTAACTTCACCAGCTGTGACAATCAGGCTTTAGTAGGGTGTATTCCAATTGCTGCTGTAGCTGTTCATTTAAACCTGAAATCATGAAAATTGGTCAGTCATCTCATTAGATGTCTAGCAATAACAAACTGAATATCAAGAGTCTTCAACAATTTTAAATGCCTGTACGAAAAAAGTCTGGAAACTTATTGAAGGCACCACGTACATATATACACATATATATAGGTGTATGTGTGCATAGATATGTATAAGTGTATATGCATATGAGTAGCAATATTTATCATGTATACGTGTCTATTTCTATATATATATATATATGCATGTATATATGTATACTTGTATAGATATATATGCATTTATATATATGCATATATTTATATATGTATATATATATATAAGTATATATATTTATTTATGTATGCATCGATATATATGTATATGCGTATATATATATATATATATATATATATATGAATGCATATATATGTGCAAAATGTATATAATCGGTGATAACCAAAATTAAGTTGCATTTGAACCACTTGCAAGAAGTATATAACGTTGAAACTTTTGCCACTTTTGAAGGGCAATTCAAACACCAACCTAGGGACTACTTCAATTGAGACGCTTGAATCTGGGTATTAAGTTAAATGATAATCTTCATTGTCAACATACCCCCAACTTTTCTAGCTTTTCCCGTATATATATATATATATATATATATAAAGAGAGAGAGAGAGAGAGAGAGAGAGAGGAGAGGGAGGAGAGAGAATTTTAAAAGCATCGTAATTCAAACTGATGAATTCATGCATTTTCTTTCCTTTCCTCTCTCTCTCTCTCTCTCTCTCTCTCTCTCTCTCTCTCTCTCTCGCTATATATATATATCATACATACACTCACTCTCTTCTCTCTCGTTAAATCTTTCCTTTTCTTCCTTTTCTTTTTTTCTCCTTATTCTCTCTCTCTCTCTCTCTCTCTCTCTCTCTCTTGCTCCTCTCTCTCTCTTTCTCTCCTTATATCTTCCCTTCCCTTTCTTTCCCTTTCTTTCCTTTTCTTTTCTCTTCTTTCTCCTTCTCGTTCTTCCATTCTTTTCTTCTCTTCTTTCTCTCTTTCTAATCAATTATATCTCTTGATTGTTTAATTTGTTTTACATCATTTCCTTACACAATCACGTGATATGTTTTGAAATATGAACACTTATTCATTGATTGAACGGTCATATGTTCTGCCTTTCTTGGTATATATAATCTCCTTTCTTGTTTTTGTATTTTATTTAACACCCATCGTTGATCCATCCAACAAATCGGTATCATCTTTTATAAAATCCTGATAACGATTTATTAAAACCGAAACGTTATAGTGTCGACTTTCTTTCACAATAAATCATCACTTTGGATTACTATGTTTTTCAATTCTTATCTATCGATCTATCTCTCTATATATATATATAAACATTTATCCTCTGCTCAGATGGGATATAAAACCATTCTCCTGTTGCCCAGTCAGCTGGGGCTGTAGAATACACTGACTGCACCTCTGCAGAGGGGTAAGACCCCCTAACGAGTGTCCTGGATATGATACTAAACAATCTTATGGTGAGGTTCTAGCAGTGCTGGAGCTTTGGGGAATGTGGAGTACCCCTTCATTGCCATTGCTCCCAGGTCCACTCTGGCCCGGAGTGATTGCACCTGATAGGGCCCTATCTATGGGTTAAATAGAACTAACAGCATACTTATGCTAAAATGAATTGAGTAAACTGAATTGCTTGAAGTAGAAACGTTTTTGACTTACATTTAAACTGCGTGCTTATGCTTAACTGAATTATTTCAAATAGAACTGTTTTTCGACATTAAAACTGTATTTACACTTAACCGAATTATTACATATAACTGCTTGAATAGTCTGAAATGGAAATGTTTTTGACAATTAAACTGTGAACTTATGTTAAACTGAACTGTTTTCAATAGAACAGATTATTTACATAAAAATGGATTTGGCGTTAAATAACCTACAAAGGTTGATATGCCATAAAACCAAACCAAACCAAACCATTCTCCTGTCTTCCTTACGAACAAAGATTCTACCAATAAAATTGAAAGGTTATAACGTCAACTTTCTTTCACAATTAGTTCATCACTTTGAAATTGCTTTAAAATTTTTCTCCATATTGTCGGGTTCTTTTCCATTATTTACTTCCATATATATATATATGTGTGTGTGTGTGCGTGTGTGTGTGTGTGTGTGTGTGTATCTTTTGTTCATCTTATACATATATATATATATATATATATATATAAGATGAACAAAAGTGATAAGACAAATAGCAATATTACTAATAATTTAAATGATGATAGTTTTTGCATCATAGCAAAATAGGTTAAAACTCTAAAATACTCGAATAGTGAACTTCTCAGTTTCGTTACTTGATGTGTCGAGTGAGGTCAGACAGTTCTAGGACGGAAATATCCGTATATATATATATATATATATATATATATATTCGAATCTCACAGAGGGTTTAATTTCTCCATCCTTGGAGAAATTAACTTTATAAATAACCATATTCATATTTACCAACCCCTCTGCTCGGGCAGGATATGACACAAGGTCAATTTTTAAGCGGAGTTTAATAGGTTTGAATTCAGAGTTTCCTTCTCCTAGACTAGTTGCCTCAACAGGGCTGAAGAACCTAGTCTGCCCTACTATTTACCCATAGCTGGAGGGAGAATTATTGGATACATACCTTTTCCAAGGGTATTAGTGCTATGTGAAATGCAATCAGTGTCGTCTAGGATTTGAACCCGTGTCGCCGTGTTAATTTCCTACGACGATAACAATTACATAACCATATTCAGACTTAAACGTACGTCTCCTTTGTTAATATTTTTAAAACTTACTTTCTAACATGAACCAGGTAATTATTTTGTGTATGAGTCACGTCAAAAAAAAAATCCCAAGACTGAAGCTGTATTTACTGAGATTGAAATATTTAATCACTGAAGCGTTAATTTTCTTCAAAATTAAGGGTTTAATTTTGAAGAAAATTAACGCTTCATAAATAAATGCGTTGAATAAGAAGGGTTTATTATTCAACGCATTTATTCCAATGAGTTTTCCATTAGTAGAAGGACCACTGATACACTTTTTTCAATCATATTTCTTTAATTATCTGCAATTCTGACCCTCTGCATCAATTTTCAATTTTCGAAATAAGAAAAAATTGAACAGAGCTTATTGAGAGAAGTGCACTTGAACAATCTTGTGCTTCAACAAAAAGACTTTGGTTATAAAGTATAGAGACTGCTGATCAAAAAGTGTCGGGAATTGGCTCGAGACAAAGTCTGGACTGCAATCCAGACGTATAGATTACTTTATCATATAATTTACTCAGCTGTACTCACGTCTTTATTTAAATTTTAAATTTTAAAATAGAAATATTTAAAAATTTAATCGATGAACTTTTTTTTTCTCCCATCTTGTTTGTGCTTTCGAAGTCATTGATGAAACAAATGTTTATTTAATTCGGACAATGTCCAAATTTTTATCACTTAGAATATTCACACTACTGTCTTTATCTTCATTGTTGTTCTCACAACGTTTCGACTGATATGTCCTTCGGCCTTTTTCATGTGTTTCCTGTCTAACTCGGCAGCCTACACAGAATCTCGAACCTTTATTTAACCCACGGGGTAGATTGTCCAAATTCCACCAACCATGACTGGGTAAAAATATTAAGTTGTAGTCAGAATTCCTTGTTATTCTTACCTGTAGTTGGGATTGAACCAGCAACAAGCAGATTAAATAGACGGTTCAGTTCGAGGTTCTGTACAACCTCTGGGGTCTGACATAAAAAAACAAAAAAAAAAAACACCTGAAGAAGACTGAAAGACATATTGGCCGAAACGTTTTGGGTATTACAATGAAGATAAAGACAATCCTCCGAATATTTTAAGTGATAAAAATTATCCAGCTACATCTCAGAAATTTTGATAATTTCCAAAATGTTTCCGATTATCTCTGATCTCCAACAGTGACAGAATCTTTTTGGCAATAGTCTGTGGCCACCCAGGATGACTATAAGTGAAGACAGAGACAGATGGGAAGATAATGACAAAATACCAAAACAGAAAGAAGGAGTAGGGAGAGAAGGACAAATATGAAAAACGAAAAAAGAACGACAAAAAATAATAAATTGAATAAATAAAAAACATAAAAGATATATATATATATATATAATAAGAATTATATATATATATATATATATATATATGTGTGTGTGTGTGTGTGTGTATGTGTGTGTGTGTGTGTGTGTGTCTGTGTCTGTGTGTATGCGTGTGTAAGCACGCACAAATGAATAATAAGATTATAAAACAGGATAGTGACTCACGACTCCGGGTTTCACGTTGTTGATCCTCAGGTCTGATCAGAAATGTTAAATAGTAGCTCCCCATCTTTTTTTTCTTTTATTATTTTATACTTGAAATGTCTGTGTGTATACGTAACACATGAACATATATACTATCTATCTAACTTTGGGGATATATATATATATATATATATACATCCCCAAACTAAGATAGGTAATTATATATATATATATATATATAATTACCTATCTTAGTTTGGGGATGTATATATATATATATATATATATATATATATATACATCCCCAAACTAAGATAGGTAATTATATATATATATATATATATATATATATAGAGAGAGAGAGAGAGAGAGAGTTTATTTTCTTATTTTATACTTGAAATATATTGCGATATTGCTCTGCGTTTTCGTGCATTGAGCACAAAGATTTTTAAGATTATATATATTGATCGAGTGGTTACAGTGTTCGCCAATGGCCCAGGAGACCGATTTCAATCCCAGGTCGAATCATACCAAAGACACAAAAAAATTGTACTTGATGCTGCATTGCTTAACACTTAGCATTATAAGTTGAAGATCAAGGGTAAAGTAGAGCAATCTAGGGAATGGAGTAGCGCCCTCCCATACACCTTGGTGTAGTAGCTATTGAGAAGGGAGCTTTCGGGTCGCTCTCGACAATGGTCTCCAACTTTACTTATTTTTACTTATATATATATATATATATATAAAGTTGTTGGCGACCGTAGTCGAGGGTAACCCGAAGGCTCCCTTTTCGATAGATACAATACCAAGGTGTAAGGAAGGGCGCTACTCCTTTCCTAGGATTGATCCACTTTACCCTTGTTCCGTACCTTATAATGCTGAGTCTAAAGCAAGGAGGAATCAAGTACCATTTTTGAGTCTTTGGCATAACTCGACCTGGGTTTGGACCCCAGCCTCCCAGGCCATTGGCGAACGAACACTCTAACCATTTTGCCAATGTCCGGTTATATATATATATATATATATAATTAATTTGGGAGTAATTGGTTGTGTCAGCACATTTTTTTAAAGTGATTATTGCTCTTATCATGAAGAGCTGATTTTAAATCAAAAATATCAAAATAGGCTCAATGTCAGATAATTCCCCTGACACAGCGTTTCACGTACAATTGACTGCATGATCGTCAAGTGGATTCGTGTGTGCGCATGTGTGTGTGTGTCACCGGAAGTTTCTACTAGATCGTCGGAATGTAATGTCGAGTAATCACATCATCCTGACCATCTCCCAGGGCAATAAAGGTTACCGAGCAGCGCCCAGCTCCTCTCCAAGCTTTATGTACCAACATCACAGAACTAACAGAGCTGTTTCCGGCTCTCAAAACACACCCATCCATCTCCCATCGATCGCAACCCCACCATATCTTGGGGTATGAGGGTTCATGCCTTTCTCAAGGGCATTAGTCTGAAAGTGAAAGTAATAGCACGATTGGAGTTTGAACTAGCAGTGCAATGAGTTAACCATCACACAATGATGACTCCCTTGAAACTGTTACGTTCATGTGTCACGTTTAATGCATTGAATCACGAATGAATTAAGGGCGTAAAAAAGTTTCAAGCGCTCTTTAAAAAAGAATAGTGAGTAAATAAACGGGATTATCGCTGGAAATTTCTGAATAGTTTTGATAAAGAAAAGAGTGATAGTTAAAGGTTTAAATTGATTTTTTTAAGTAGTGTTCACATAACCGGTGATAAGTTGTTAAACATCTTCTAAGACAAACACACATGCATATGTATTTTGGCTAAGATAGATAGATAGATAGATAGATAGATAGATAGAGGTACGTAACAGACTGAAATAGATAGATAGATAGATTGATAGATAGGTACGTACAGACTGATATAGATAGATAGATAGATAGATAGATAGAAAGATTGATAGATGTACAGACTGAAATAGATAGATAGATAGATAGATAGATAGATAGATAGATAGAGAGAGAGAGAGAGAGAGAGAGAGAGAATTTGCACAGATAGATAATAGATAGATAGATAGATAGATAGATAGATAGATAGATAGAGGTACGTACAGACTGAAATAGATAGATAGATAGATAGATAGATAGATAGATAGATAGATAGATAGGATAGTACAGACTGAGATAGATAGATAGATAGATAGATAGATAGATAGATAGATAGATAGATAGATAGATGTACAGACTGAAATAGATAGATAGATAGATAGATAGATAGAGAGAGAGAGAGAGAGAGAGAGAGAGAAGAGAGAATTTGCACAGATAGATAGATAGATAGATAGATAGATAGATAGATAGATAGATAGATAGATTAGGTACGTACAGACTGAAATAGATAGATAGATAGATTGATAGATAGGTACGTACAGACTGATATAGATAGATAGATAGATAGATAGATAGATAGATAGATAGATAGATAGATAGATGTACAGACTGAAATAGATAGATAGAGAGAAGAAGAGAGAGAGAGAGAGAGATTTTGCATAGATAGATAGATAGATAGATAGAGGGTACGTACAGACTGAAATAGATAGATAGATAGATTGATAGATAGGTACGTACAGACTGAGATAGATAGAATAGATGTACAGACTGAAAATAGATAGATAGATAGATAGAGAGAGAGAGAGAGAGAGAGAGGAGAGAGAATTTGCACAGATAGATAGATAGATA
Organism: Sepioteuthis lessoniana; assembly: GCA_963585895.1. NCBI lineage: Eukaryota > Metazoa > Mollusca > Cephalopoda > Myopsida > Loliginidae > Sepioteuthis > Sepioteuthis lessoniana. Next base: position 17,234 of record CAUZXS010002687.1, read on the forward strand.
GATAGATTGATAGATAGATAGATAGATAGATAGATAGATATAGGTACGTACAGACTGAGATAGATAGATAGATAGATAGATAGATAGATAGATAGATAGATAGATAGATAGTACAGACTGAGATAGATAGATAGATAGATAGATAGATAGATAGATAGATAGATAGATAGATGTACAGACTGAAATAGATAGATAGATAGAGAGAGAGAGAGAGAGAGAGAGAGAGAGAATTTGCACAGATACATAGATAGATAGATAGATAGATAG